>JAMWET010007842.1:22500-67500 GCA_024036415.1 Prochilodus magdalenae
AGGGCTACAGCAGCGTCTCTCCCCCGCACACGCAGTCTTTCACGGGCTTCAGCCATAGCCTGGCCCCCCACCTCCCTCTGCAGCAGCCAGCGTGGGACACCCAGCGCCTGCAGAGACTGAGACACTGCACTGCCCACTGCCTTCAGCTCCACTTCAGTCTCCTGAAGGACACGCAGCAGGACCTGCAGAACACGGGTCAGCCAGAGGACAGTCACGGCACAGCGGTACCTCCGTTACACCACACATCCACCCAGTTCAATCGAGCAGCTATCCTCCACCTTTCTGACAAAATCAGGAGTAAATGATTACACTCTCTCTGTAGTTTAGTCTTTTGTGGAGCTTCTAATTTTGTCCAAACTCCAAAACTGGTGGGGCAAAGTGTATTCTTTCCAAAAAAAAAACCTGGTCTGAGAGAGGGTCTCTATATTTCAATAAAAAATAATTGAATGCTCTCAACCTTCATCAAACCATCACACCAGGCCAGTTTAATTAACCTGTGTGTGTGTGTGTGTGCATGTTTGTGCGTGCGTGTGTGTGTGTGTGCGTGTGTGTGGGTGAGTGTGCGTGTGAGTGTGTGCGTGTGTGAGTGCGTATGTGTGCATGTTTGTGCGTGTGTGTGTGTGAGTGTGAGTGTGTGTGTGCGTGTGAGTGTGTGTGCATGTTTGTGCGTCCGTGTGTGTGAGTGTGTGATGGTGTACGTGAGTATGTGTGCATGTTTTTGCTTGCGTGAGTGTGAGTGTGCATGTGTGTGTGTGTGTGTGTGAGTGAGTGTGCATATGTGTGTGTGTGTGTGAGTGTGTGTGTGCGTGTGAGTGTGTGTGCGTGTGAGTGTGTGTATGTGTGCATGTTTTTGCTTGCGTGTGTGTGAGTGTGCATATGTGTGTGTGTGTGTGTGTGTGTGTGTGAGTGTGTGTGTGTGTGTGTGTGCATGTGTGTGTGTGTGTGAGTGTGCATATATGTGTGTGTGTGTGTGTGTGTGTGTGAGTGTGTGTGTGTGTGCGTGTGTGTGTGTGTGAGTGTGTGAATGTGTGCGTGTGTGAGTGTGTGTGTGAGTGTGTGTGTGCGTGTGAGTGTGTGCGTGCGTGTGTGTGTGCGTGTGAATGTGTGCGTGTGTGAGTGTGTGTGTGCGTGTGAGTGTGTGCGTGCGTGTGAGTGTGTGTGTGTGTGTGTGTGTGTGTGCGTTGTGTGTGTGTGTGTGCGTACCTTGCGTATTTCTGCCGCTGCTTCCTGATCCAGGTGTGTGAGGAGCTCTGAGTAGTGTATGCGGTGAGCGGAGAGAAGAGACTGCCACCGCAACAGATACTGATCCACCGGCCCACCACAACCGGACCCCAGCTCCTGCTGCTCACGCTTCTGCTCACACATCTGTACCAACACACGAACAGAACAGTTTCCAGACCACAAGCCCTTTATAGTCAATAACTCACAACAAACGTGCATTCCATTTCAATACCTCCACCGTTTATAAACGCTTAGAGTGAGCTTAACGATTTCTTTAAAGACCCCCTCTTAAAGTCCTCTTATATGGCTCCTTATGATCACATAGACTATCATTTGTGTTACCAGATTGTAGATTCTCAGAGCATGCCCAAAACGTGAGGTGCTACGTGGTAGCTTGACTTAATTTGAATAAAGATAATAAAATTAAAAATGAAAGCAGTTACTCTAACCTGAATCTAAACGAAAACAAAGACCAGATATTTAATCTGAGTAACTTGTTTTGCTCAGTCTAAAAATCCCACACCTCACCCTGAGGAAAGCAGCTAGCAGGGTTTAGCTGGAATGGGACAGATGTACGGATTCACTGTTTTCCAAGCAGAGGGATTACGGACTTTCTGAAAAACTTTTTTCATTGTTTACAAGTTTTAACATTTGGCTCTGCTGCCAAGTTAAAGTGGAGTGATGGCACATGTGCAGTGAAGAGGTGGAGAAAGATACACCTGGAACTGGAGGAGACTGGATGTGACGGGTCATATTAGATCTGTGTCACACGGAGTCACGTCAGCGTGGCACTGTGACTGCAGCCTGTGTGTGCCTTAACTACAGTTACGGAGATGGACACGCCCCTTCGTGATAAACACTCACCGTCTCGGAGATCCGGGCTCTTCTTCTTTTGATGAGGTCACAGTGCATGGCGCGGCGCTCTCGGCTCAGCGTTTCCTCTAAAGCCTGTTTCACGCGTAGCAGCTCCAACTGGGCACGCTCCAACTGCTCTGCACACTGCTGATCGGTGAGCCCACCCTCCCTAAATACACCACATACACAGCAAGTCTCGGCTCATTCTGATTTAACAACGTTTATGTTTACCTTTAAAACAAAAACTGAAGGGTTATTACTGGTTATTCTGATTTATAAACTCATTATTATCTTTACCTTGCACGCTTATCAATACCACACTTATACTGGGACTAAACAGGAAATACCAAAATCTGGCCCACCCTGGAACATAAGCTAGGATGCTGTTTGTGCAAGGCATTCGTACTGTTATTGCCAGACACCTTGAGGAACTCCATGCCAGATAATTCCTGTCGGGGGAAATTATTTATCTGATGGTTTGATGATGAATTTAGTCTTTTTTATTGAGTTTTATTACTAAAAATGTATTTTAGGAATTCTGTGAGGTCTAGGTCAACTGCAGAAATATTGAATTTTCTAAACGATCATCTCGTGACTCGTGGTCTTACTTCTGTGGGTTTTGTTTATTTGAGCGTTCCTGATGTGTGTAGTTTTGGGTGTCAGGTGGGTGGGTTTGGGTATCAGACGGAACGTGTCCACAGAAAACCCAGAGGGACAAAACAAAACACCTTCTGTACCTGCGAATCTCAGCGAACCAGCCGTCAATGTGCTGGGAGGAGGTGGTGAGTGTACAACACAATGCCCCCTGCAGGCAATGCAGGCCCTGCAACAGGAATCGTCGCTGTGCCTGTCGCTCACTCAGCGCTGCTCTCTGATTGGCCACAAACAAATCAAGCACATCCTCCAGCTGGTCCTAAAGACATGAGCAGGATAGTCAGTCACACACACCGTTATAGCTGTACTGTTTTACCTGTGCCTTTATTCCTGTGCTGTTTTACCTGTGCTGTTTTACCTGTGCTGTTTTACCTGTGCTGTTATACCTGTGCTGTTATACCTGTGCTGTTATACCAGTGTTGTTATACCTGTGCCGTTGTACCTGTGCCGTTATACCTGTGCCGTTATACCTGTGCTGTTTTACCCGTGCTGTTTTACCTGTGCTGTTATTCCTGTGCTGTTTTACCTGTGCTGTTTTACCTGTGCTGTTTTACCTGTGCTGTTTTACCTGTGCTGTACTGGGAATGTGTGTTAGTACAGGTGAGTTCCTTGTGGCGTCTGGAAGGTGTAGCAGTGTTTGTTTGCTTACCTGGCAGGTGTAGTAGAGATGCAGCAGTTTGCTGGCCGTGTCCTTGTCCAGCTCGCCCGTCCTTGCTGCCTCCTCCAGCTCCTCACTGAAAATGGTGTGCAGCTCCACTCTCCGGCGCAAGGCTGTGTGTCTCTGTGCCTGTGCAGATGCCTGCTCGTGCCTCGCCAGCAGCCCTCGCTGCAGCCGCTCCTGCTCCAACGTCTGAAGCTTCTCCAGCAGCACCGTGCACTCCAGCACCTCCTGCACAAACACAACCATCCCGCATGTTTCCTTACCCCCAGCCACTGAACACAAACTCGTCTGCAGATTCGACTGGAAAGAGAACTGGAGAACCAGTCGGTCCAGCTGGTGTTTCAGAACTACGGTCTCTCATTAGCTGCTAGCGCCAGACAGCTAACATGGGGCAGTTACTGTGACACATGTAAAGCACACCTGTGATTTCTGTACAGGTGTTATCTGTAGGATAAAGGTGGACTGCGGACGCCAGGACGTCGAAAGTCTAAACTGCTCTCGAAGAAGAGAAATAAGTTGGAGAGGTATTCCAGCCGGTGGAACCTCCAGGTAGACGGTGTGCCTGAGAACGTGGATGACAAAGACGTGAGGAAGGAAGTGATACAGCTTTGTCAGCCATTAATGCCAGGGCTTGCTGAGAAGCTGCTAGAAGTGACAGACAGTGTACGTCACGTTGGGGTGAAGAAGCCTAGGCCTGGTGTCTGGACTGCCATGAAAAACCCAGGCCATTATGTTTAGTCCATTTCTGATTTTATCTTGACTGATTTTCAATTTCTCATTATCTAAAGTTCCACTCAGTGCTGGGGGTTTACAAGATCATTTAAAATGTAAAGCTGTATTTTTATTATTAATTCCAATTATTTAATATTCTTCTGGTCTTCTCATAAATATAAATAAGGTTTGATGGCAATTAAAAGTTCCAAGCTGCCTTTTTTGGTAACATTCCAGTTACATGGCTCTTTAAGGTAAAGGACTTCTCCAGCCTTACACATGCAGCTATTTGTTGATTTGTTCTGAAAATTAGGGTTGATTGTATATAACCCCTGCACTGATGAACAGCTCTAGGAAAGGGGGGGTGGAGTTTCTGGACTTAAAATGAACTGGATTAATAAATACCTGAAAAGTCCCAACTCTAGAACCTCGGTTCTCGCCATGGGAGTACTCGTGTTTGTATAGGTTTTTAATAACTGCATTAATAAGACTCACAGTATTATTTCTAATTTCCACAAACATCTATCATTTATACGGATCTTCTCTCCACTAATTACTCCGCCTGGAAATACCAAGACATACGATTAAAAATAATATTACTATAGAGATCTGCTCTGGGGAGTAACATCCTCGTTATTCCGAATGTTAAAGTTTGTACTTATTTATTTATGGAACTCAGGGAGAATAATAAGTAGTTTATTAATATTTAAATCTCATTTTTAAAGAAACGTTTTACCTACAAGTTGTTTGAATAAATGACTGGGGGTAACGCCCCAGTGAGGAGCTGTAATTAAACAGTGAGACCATGTTCCATATCACACACCTCTCAATTCCTCAGTAACAAAACCATCACTCAATAAAATCTGAATGTACAAAAACTATTTAAACATAAAAACAGAATGTATCGCTGCTCTGTTTATCTCAATAATAAAATATAATGCTTATAAAAATGAGAAATATGTTTTGAAATATTTTGTATTTTTGTAACTACACCATCCATGTGCAATTTAATTAAAGGCCATACTAGTGCACTTCCTGTCACCTTTATTAAACCTCCTGCATGAGTGATGTGAGGTCCCTGGTGGGCCGTCCCTGTGAGTTCACACCTCTTCAGAGTTGAGCTGCCCCTAGATGCTTCCATTTCACAGTAACAGCACTTACAGTTAACTTTCACAAACTGGCATACGGCCAAGACCCCAAATTACTACTTCCTGTACAGGGAGGCAAATGGAATACAGCATTCACCCAAACATTTTATTTTTATCTCCCTCCAATTTGTTCAATTCAGCAAATAAAGATCTGTGTTCTTAATTAGAAAATCAGCTGAATATAATTAAACAGGAGCACCAGAACATTTAGTGTAATAATAATAATAATAATAATAATAATAATAATAAATCCTACAGAGTTTAAATCTGTACTACCAAATCTGGCCCAGCCAACCCTACCAGTAATAACTACTGTACTACTGTACTTTGGGCTTAGTCGATTTGTTTTGCTCAGGAACGTATAATAAATATAGATTTTCTTATTAAATAATAATAATCAGGATTTATTTTTCATTACTTTATTTTTTATGGCCATATTGTCTCCTACTGGGTGTGGGTGTGTGCGTGTTACCTGTTGATCTGCGTGCTGAAACAGCCTCTCAGCCTGTGTTTTCTCAGAGGCATGTGCGCGGTGCTGCGATTCCATCCTCTGCTGAGTTTCTATTGTGCACTGGGCAGCTAGCGTGGCCAGTCGTGCCCCCTGCTCCTCCTGCAGTTTACCCTCCATGCCAGTCACCTGGCCCAAGAGCACGGTCACAACTCGTCGCCCAGGTGCCCCCAAACTGCCCAGCAGCACGCTGAACACACCCTTCACCATCTGCACCCTCACACGCTCCACCTCCAAAGCCCCTCGCAGCAGAGTGGACATGTCCAGACTGGGGTAGAGAAGAGACCACCGAACTGTTTATCACCAGGCATCATAAACATGGTCCTGTACAGGTGTCTACAGGTGTGTTCCCATTTATACCCATATGTGTATGTAGCGATAGAGATGAGTGATTAGGATTCAGAGATTAGAGAGGTGAGGAATTAGAGATTAAGTGTTAGGATTAGGTAGCAGGCCTTAAAATAAGAATTCGGGGTTAGGAGTAGGGAATCAGACTGGGCGGGTTCAAAGGTCACTGATTAGGCATTAGGGTTTAGAGACTGGAGGTTAAGAGATAGAGAGTGGTTGTAAGAGATTAGGGTTTATAAAGGATTATAAACTGGGATTAGGAGTAAAATCAGATGTTGGGATCTGGGTTCGATCAGGGGGTTAGGAGTTAAGGATTATACATCAACGGTAATGCTGGGTGTGCGGGCTGGGTGTGCGGGCCTGGGAATCTTGGAGTTATGTATTCTATTTAGGGTTGGACATTAAGGGGGTTAGGGGTTATGAACTGAGGGTCAGGAACGAGAGATTAGGGGTCAGGAATAAGGGATTAGGGGTAAGGAGTTAAAAACAGGAATTAGAATTTTGGTTACATACATGCATTAGGGGTTAGGAATTACAGTACAGACACATGTTTAAAAGTTATTGGTGAACAGATGGTGAAAGATCAGGGGTTAGAGGTCAGAGATCAGGGGTTAGTGGTCAGAGATCAGGGGTTAGAGGTCAGAGATCAGGGGTTAGTGGTCAGAGATCAGGGGTTAGTGGTCAGAGATCAGGGGTTAGTGGTCAGAGATCAGGGGTTAGTGGTTATAGATCAGGGGTTAGGGTCAGAGATCAGGGGTTAGTGGTCAGAGATCAGGGGTTAGTGGTTATAGATCAGGGGTTAGGGTCAGAGATCAGGGGTTAGTGGTCAGAGATCAGGGGTTAGTGGTCAGAGATCAGTGGTTAAAGGTCAGAGATCAGGGGTTAGTGTTCAGAGATCAGGGGTTAGGGTCAGAGATCAGGGGTTAGTGGTCAGAGATCAGGGGTTAGTGGTCAGAGATCAGTGGTTAAAGGTCAGAGATCAGGGGTTAGTTGTCAGAGATCAGGGGTTAGTTGTCAGAGATCAGGGGTTAGTTGTCAGAGATTAGGGGTTAGTGGTCAGAGATCAGGGGTTAGTGGTCAGAGATCAGTGGTTAAAGGTCAGAGATCAGGGTTTAGGGTTTAGAGATCAGGGTTTAGGGTTTAGAGAACAGGGTTTAGGGTTTAGAGATCAGGGTTTAGGGTTTAGAGAACAGGGTTTAGGGTTTAGAGATCAGGGTTTAGGGTTTAGAGATCAGGGTTTAGTGTTTAGAGATTAGGGGTTAGAGGTCAGAGATCAGGGGTTAGAGGTCAGAGATCAGGGGTTAGTGGTCAGAGATCAGGGGTTAGTGGTCAGAGATCAGGGGTTAGTGGTCAGAGATCAGGGGTTAGTGGTCAGAGATCAGTGGTTAAAGGTCAGAGATCAGGGGTTAGGGTCAGAGATCAGGGGTTAGTTGTCAGAGATCAGGGGTTAGTTGTCAGAGATCAGGGGTTAGTGGTTAGAGATTAGGGGTTAGTGGTTAGAGATTAGGGGTTAGAGGTCAGAGATCAGGGGTTAAAGGTCAGAGATCAGGGGTTAGTGGTTAGAGATTAGGGGTTAGTGGTCAGAGTTTAGAGGTCAGAGGTCAGAGATCAGGGGTTAGTGGTTAGAGATCAGGAGTCTGGGGGTTCCAGAGTTGGGTTTTGAGCCTCACTTGTCCAGTGCTTGGAACACATTCTGTGGATCCTCCAGTGCCATGATGTCAATGAGTTTATCCTCGAAGGTGGCCTGTTCATTTGCTGACTCACTGATATTACAGACGGCATCCTCCGCCTCCACCCCTCCACTAAGGCCCCTCTTCCTCTAAAGGACAACAGCGTAACACACCCATCAGCATGTCATGTGTTGAGAGAACAGAGAGTGAATAACTGAGTGTCTGTGAGAGACCAACCCTGTGATGGGGAGAGTGTGCATGGCACTTGTTGTAAAGGCAGCTGGCGGAGAGCAGCGTGAGAGAGAACAGCAGCGTGGAGAGCAAAAACGCTCCGCTGAATCCAGCAAAGTGCAGCGCGTGGTTCACCGAGACCTGAGAAAGAACACAGGCACTCCTGCTCAATGGGGAACATGCTCCGGCGGTAATGGTTCATAATGGTGTGATCTTTAGAACGGCTCAGATCGCGCGTTATCTGTGATACCAGACAGCGGCATATGAAATGATACTGGCAGATGATCATTGAAGAGCATCAGAAATATAAATAATCCCTAATATATATAAACACTCCAGCAGCTTCCAAATCTAACGGTTAAAGTGGCTGGCAGGAGCAGCTGGTATACTTGGTATGCATGTGGCAGTCTGTTAGAGCACGCTGCCCCCTGCTGCACTGATCCTATAACTGCAGCCAACAGACAACTTTCACCTGTTCAGTGGTATTAGGTCTCAGGGTGACGTTCCCGACCACTGGGTCTAACAAACCGATGTCATTCTAGAGAAACGGAAACAGAACAGAATCATTACACATCAGCGTGTTTTAAACAGAACCTTCACACATTTCATTTCAATTTCACCTCAACCAAACTTTCATTTTCGTAATCTCCAGTTAAACCAAAAAGAACAAGGTGTTCTTATTTCAGTGTCATAAACAAAGCCAGAAATGAAAGCCTCAGTAACTAAATATAAGATCGTCTGTTTCAGTACTGAGGGTGCTGCACCTCTTTACAGCTCCCACTCTTCTCAGGAGACTCGCTATCAGTTCTTCAAAGAAATCTGCAGACATGTACAGCTCTGGAAATAAATCAGAGCCCACTCCAGTCTACAATCAGCATCTCCACATGTACAGCAGGTTCTCAGTGAGGAACCGAAGGTTGGGTTCTAGCTTTACTGGCAGATACAGTGAGCATCTGGTTCATAAGAACAAGGTCCAGCAGCAAACACACAGGACAACACAGCTACAGACTGGCAGAGGGCCAAACCCCCTCTCTACTGACCGTGATGAGCGCCACCTCATTCCAATGCCCCTTACCCACCGTAAGATGACCTCGAGTGACCTACAGAGAGACTGGCGAGCGGTGGCTGGGGTGAGACGCACAGCGAGCATGGTTCTAAAAACAGGCTTCTGGAGGTCATTAGTGATTTTCTAAATACACAGATCTAATACAATATCTGATCTGGAGTTTGGGAGACATGCTTCCAGTAGAGTAGAGAATCAAACAGAACCAACACAAACCCAGAACCTGTACACCTAGAGAACCTGATCAGTTACAGGTGGGCTCTTACATTCTCCAGAGCTGGATATGTTGCACACCTTCAAAACTCAGTTTTGGAATTAGACGTTTTGAGTGATTTTGGGTGTTTGAACACTGAGCCAGTACACCCACTATTGTGTAAAAGCAGTAATTAATGATGATAGTATGAAAACTACTTCCTGTAAATGGTTGTTTAAAATCTGTTGTGTTTGTTGATGACATAGAACAGTAGAAGTGAGTGAGTGAGTGAAAAGAAAAAGCATGTGAGAGGAAGAGGAGAGAAAGATATGGCGGAGCATGTCTAGAAGCAGTTACTTGAGTAGCTTGAGAACAGCGTTCATCATTAAAGAGTGAGGTCCATGATCGAGCCTCATTCCCTTCATTCCTCGTTTCATCCACGCTACCCATCGCCAACTCAACCAACCCACAGCCCAAGTCTGAGTCGGACCAACAACTTACTATCCACTTTTACAATTGCACATGTTCCCTGCTGCTCCCGGTATTCCCAGATTGGGAAGGTTTCTGCCTTTTAGTTTAGGGGGCAGGAGTAAAAAATAAAAGTGTAATAAAGCACATAAAATTAATAAACTGCATCACTCAAAAGATCAAATGCAGATGTTGTTGATATTTGCAGAGGTATAACTTCCCCCCACTTCCGGTCCGTTTCCAAAACTTAATAACTGTTCAGAAATGACTGTCACTGTCAGTCCTCAGGAAGAGCCCTGCCCTCTGTCCCTCTGTCTGCCCAACACGAGGCATCCAGTTAAAACATGTTAAAGTCAAACTTACAACAGATAACGGATTTATCTGAGGCTCTAATCCAGAGCCACTTACAAGGTTGCTCATATTACAGGTGGGCCTGTGTAGTGTTAGTAGTGTTTGGAGTCTACCCAAGGGCTCTTATTGGTGTAGCACAGCCTAGCCACCCAGACCGGGATACGAACCCCAGTCTCCCACATGTGGTGGTGGCTCCCTGGCGGGTAATGGTGTTATCCAATGAGCTACACCCACCACTACTTCAAACGCTAATGGCTGTACAGCAGTCTGGAGTTGCTGGACTGAGGTCTTCTTAATTAGTTTCGTTCCATTTTAAAGGAACCCTGTAGTTTGATGCATTATATAAACATTTAAAATTTCCAACATGCCATTCCCACCCACTCTCCACTCTCCAAACAAGACTTCCATGTGCTTACCTGGTTTTCCACACCTGTCCCAGTGGTGCTGCTCCCTGTCAAGGCCAAAGTGACCAAAGTGGTGAGGAAACACATTTAGCATCCGAGAAGGAGAACCATGAACCGCCCGGATCTCATGTTGACAACTCGAGCATGGTTTAGCATAGGATGAGCGCAGGTAAGGATAGACATCCTCTGGCAAAATAAAAAACACAACAGTCCATCAGAACAAAGCGTATAACGTTTCTTAATCTCAGAGCTTAACTATCATTTGTGCACGTGTACAATACATTATTACTTTCAGTCTAAAACATAACAACGGGTAATTCCCAACAACTAAATAGGAATTATTATGCCATCACGAGCTTTGTGAGTATATATATATATACATATGTATATGCACCACCCAAAAGAATGACATCATATGACAACAGTGACCAGCATTTATGTATCTTAAGCATCATCTGTTGACTGACCAAACCGAGTCAGTCCCCAAAGCTCTCTCTCATTTTACCTGATGTCCACTTTTCCGTTACCCTCATTCAGTTAAGGGTCAATCAGAATCGGAAAGGAAGATCCGGTTCGCCTCAAGATGGGTTCTGTTCAGAGGAGCAAAGAACACAACTAGAACCCGTCCATTAGACCCGAACCCGGCAGCCGGTGGACTAAACGACCCCCCCAAAACCTAATCTTAATCTGTGTGTGAACTCTCGTTCAGTTCGAATCCGCCATGTTGTCCAAACTGTGTATTTCACTTTGGGAAAGGGGCGGAGCTTTCCCAAAACTTCAAAGATTCAGGAACAGAGCCTGTTGGAGAAGAACTTCTGCTGGAACGCTATTGGTCAGTGAGTTAGCGTGCCAGCAGTATCGCGTCTGTGATTGGCTTAAATCCGAGAGGATCCAAAACACAAGCAGACGCACTGCTGTATCCACACACACAGTTTCTGGTGGGAAAGAAGCAGGAGAAGGAAGACGAGGCTGAGGCGGCCTTTACTTACTAGTGATCTTCAATTTCAAAAAATTAAACTTATTCAGACAAATTACGCTTAGTGAGTTCTAACCGGTGTCGTTTAAATATCTTTAAATCATGAATAATAACCCGGATGTAGTTTGCTTACTTTTATTTAGTTTGGTAAAGTAGGGTACAGAAAGTAAGCTTTCGAAAACTTTTCTTTGGAAAGAATCCGCCTCCGGTCGAATGCTATTGGTCCACGGTTTGTTACGTCAGTACTAGCGCGTCTGTGATTGGTCCAAACCCACATCAGTCACAAAAGCATAACTCGGGTCGGACGAGACGTGTAGCGGAGAGGACCCGAGTGGATGCCGTGTTGTAAACAAGCCGCAGACCCAATCTGGCTCCTTTGAAAGAGATGTGTGTCTGAGGTGGAGGTTTGTTCGTCCCTGTGTGGTGTGTGGGGGTGATATGCAGCCCGGCGCCGCGCCTCTCCACTCCGGCCTCCTGACCGCGGCCGTGCTGCTGGGCGCCTGTCTGGGGTTGGTGGCCGCTACACTCATTCACATCTACATCCTCAAACCGCTGTTCTTCAGCAGAAAGGTAAGCTCGGGGTGTATTCACACGCTCCGTGTGAATACAGTCTCCTGAAGAGTGTCCTGTGTGAGCTGGT
The DNA here is from genome assembly GCA_024036415.1 of Prochilodus magdalenae. Lineage (NCBI taxonomy): Eukaryota > Metazoa > Chordata > Actinopteri > Characiformes > Prochilodontidae > Prochilodus > Prochilodus magdalenae. The sequence goes on from JAMWET010007842.1 coordinate 34,603, forward strand.
GTTCTGTACTGACAGTGGTACTGTGCTGGGTTTGGGCGATACCATCGTCTTTCGATCCAGTATCGCGATACTGAACTCCTGTCCTAAATACCGCAGGCTACATTAGAAACTTCTGTGCTGGATAATGCACATGTACATTTTCTATCAAACACTTTAATTAATTATAATTTTTAACTGAAAATTCAGTTTTAGTTAAATTTTTAAATAAAAAAAAATCAAAAGGTTTTCTGTTAGTAATGTAGTCGATCATTGTAATGTTAGTTGTTGTAATCAGCATTGATTTTAAGTTGTTTAGAAATTCTTTTTGACGAAATAAGTGTCTGTGTGTGTGTGTGTGTGTGTGTGTGTGTGTGTGTGTGTGTGTGTCTCTGTGTGTCTGTGTGTGTGTGTGTCTGTGTGTGTGTGTGTGTGTGTGTGTGTGTGTGTGTGTGTGTGTGTGTGTGTGTGTGTGTGTGTGTGTGTGTGTGTGTGTGTGTGTGTGTGTGTGTGGTTAGTTTAAAGGTTACGACCCCTGGAGCCTGCTGGAGGTGGAGGAGAGAGATGAGGAGACTGAGGGTGGCAGTGTGGGGAGGAAGACCGTGCCTTCAGAAACAGTGGTACCTTCAGATCTATATGAACATACTGGAGGTCTGCATGGCTGTGAAACAGGAATGTGCATTACAGCTAAATGTGATATTTGAGTATCTGTAAGAGTTTATGAAGATACGTGATCAACAGCAGTGTAGGAAAAAGACACCAGCCACAAAAATACAGCGTACCTTCCCAGGCAGCGGCACAGGAGTCGCAAATTATGGCATCTCGTGTAGCTTTACATTTCAAAACACATTTAGATTATTTTAGTTAATTTGAGAAAGCCCTGTAATACACTAGCTTGTATTACCAGTGTTAATGAGGACAGGGCAGAAACTAATTTATATTTAATAATTTAATTTATAAAAAATTAGTACAGTGCCTTGTAAATCGTCATTTGTCATTCATGCCAGCCAACAGCAATTATTAAAACATTAAAAACTGATCTGTACTATAAAACTTCAGCTGCTATAACAGCTTTGAACCAGCTGGAGTGAGCTTTTACCAGCTGCTCACATCTTTTGGAAATTTATTCTCTCTGCACTTGGCATTAAATCGATTAGACTGAACCTACACAGCTTTACCTTAGACATGCATCACTGCAGCAGGATTATACACAGCCGTCACATTATTATGACCGCTTTAATCTGAACAGCTAATAACTAGAGTAACTGCTGTGTGCAGTATGGACAGCAGCTAGATGGGCTAGGAGTGACTCGGTTAGGTCCTGGTAGGTTGTCACGGGTATATGGAGCCTAGAGACAGTCGAGGTGGTCCCGCAGCTGCTAGACTGGGTTCAAGTCGGCTGGATTAGGGGGCCAGGGTAGTACATGGAAGTCAAGTCAAGATTACACGGCTTGATATTTAACATTTATAATGTGATATTTTGTCAAGGGCTTAGCAGACCTCTAACATCCTACACCCTATCGATCCTGACCTGGAAGTTAAATACATAATAGAGATCTCATTAAAACCTACGTTATATGGCCCTTATTATGATAACCTCTCTCTCTCTCTCTCTCTCTCTCTCTCTCTCTCTCTCTCTCAGAGACAGAAGCAGACGGATCCAGTGAGCAGTGACGTAGCTGCGTTTGCACTGAAGGCCAAAGTAGTTTATCCCATCAACCAGAGATACAGAGTGAGACAAATGTGTGATTATTAATGTAATATGATAATTAAAAACAATATGGAATTTAATTCATTGTTTTATTGTGCATGGTCTAACCTGCCTGTGTTTAAGGGGGACCTGTGATGCTCATTGTCAGTGTTCCTAGATTTTGGATTTTTAAAACCTTCTGTATTCTCAGTTTAGTCATTGAGCTGTAACCAGGTGGTGTAACCTGCCACCTTTACAGTAGTGGTGAAAGGATTTGTGGAATCCAGTATCAACGTCTAGTTTACTATCCAAAGCCACCAGGAAAGCTCCAGCTGCCTTCTGTGTTTCTGTGTAATGCTGGGAATCATAACACAGTGGTAAATCTGATTTAGATTTTTAGTTTAAGGACCTACACTGTTTTCAAAGCACTCTGTACTCGGTGTCTACACTGTGTACCTCTCCATCATGGATAGTTTGTCTGATCCGTTTACATCAAAACAATGTAAATATGTTTGTATTATACTGTGACTGTTGAACTGGTTTAAACAATGTTGAAATCCTATTTTTCTATGTTTTAATACTATTATTTCTATACTGTTACATGAAATAGACACTAAAACTATTTCCTAGCTAGGTGCATGAGGACACGGACCACGTTTACATTTATTACATTCAGAATAATTAATAAACAAAGTTTAATCGTTACATAATAATAAATCTTTAAAATAATAACTCAGGTGTTGCTGTGCAGGTGAGACATGTTCTCTCTTACGTATTTCTGAATGAATGAATGTGTCGTAGTGGTGACTCTTCTGTTCTGAGTGATTTCCATCATATGATTGTTAGCCATTAGCAGATGGGGCCTCTAATCCATCTCTACATGAGAACCCCAAACCGGTCGTACCTCCCGACCAGAACTCCGGTTCCTCATCTGCTGATGACTGGCAGAGTCAGGAGAGAGAGGAGGATGAGAGCAGCCAGGACATCTTCTCTGGACTTGCACCTAAAACACAGGAGAGCCTTAGCTTCAGGAGAGAGCAGCACCACCCTCACACGCTCTGCTACCCTGGGTGAGAACACACACACACACACACACATACACATACATACACACACACACACACACATATACACACACTCACACACTCATACACACACACACATACACTCATACACACATACACACACTTACACACTCATACACACACACACACACACACACATATATACACACACATTTACATTTACGTTTACATTTAAGGCATTTAGCAGACGCTCTTATCCAGAGCGACTTACAACCGTGCTTAGTGATCTGCTGGATAATATTCCAGCTAGTAGGAAGTTTAGAGCCTAAAACTCACCACGAGCTCAGACACTGCCCGAACAGGGGGTCAGTGCTGGTACCTAGAGAAAGGTCATTATAAGTGCAACACAATACACATTGACAAAGGTCATTATAAGTGCAATACAAAAAGGTTATAAAATTGCCACACAATACACACACGATTTACACGTCTGCTAGAGCTCACTCACTTAAGTGCTTTACGAAGAGATGGGTCTTCAGTCTGCGTTTGAAGACCGCGAGAGACTCCGCTGTTCTGACGCCCAGTGGGAGTTAATTCCACCATCTGGGAGCCAGGACGGAGAAGAGTCTGGACGCTTGTCTTCCATGTGTCCTCAGGGATGGTGGGTCGAGACGAGCTGTACTTGAAGCACGAAGGGCTCGAGGTACAGCTCGACTCTTCACCATCGCCATAAGGTAGGGAAGCGCTGGTCCAGTCTTGGCTTTGTAGGCCTCAGAGTTTTAAACCTGATGCGGGCAACAACAGGAAGCCAGTGAAGGGAGCGCAGCAGTAGAGTGACGTGGGTGAACTTGGGAAGGTTGAAGATGAGATGAGCTGCTGCGTTCTGAACAAGTTGCAGTGCCTGATGGCCCTCAGAGGAAGACCAGCCAGGAGCGAGTTGCAATAGTCTAGCCTTGAAATGACCAGAGACTGGACGAGCAGCTGGGTGGCTTCCTGAGAAAGGAAGGGTCGAATCCTCCGGATGGTGTAGAGGATGAATCTGCATGACCGAGTCAGGTTCGCTATATGAGCTGAGAACGATAACTGGCCATCCAGAATCACTCCAAGACTTCTTGCATCCTCAGTCGGGGCGATCAACGAGTTCCCGAATGAGATAGCAAGATCACAGTGAGGACCTGTAGTGCTGGGGATGAACAGCAGCTCAGTACTGCTGGGATTGAGCTTAAGGTGGTGAGCTGTCATCCATGAGCTGATGTCGGTCAGGCATGCTGAGATGCGGTTGCAGACCTGTGTATCAGATGATGGGAAGGAAAGCATGAGTTGCGTATCATCAGCATAGCAGTGATAAGAGAAGCCGTGAGAAGTGATTACTTCTCCAAGAGAAAGAGTGTAAAGAGAAAAGAGAAGAGGACCCAACACCGAGCCTTGAGGGACACCGGTGGAGAGCCTGCATGGAGCAGACGTGGACCCATTCCATGTTACCTGATAGTGGCGGTCCTCCAGGTAGGACTCAAACCACTTCCATGCAGTGCCGGTGATTCCAAGATCGGTGAGGACCGACAGGAGGATCTTGTGGTTCACCGTGTCGAAGGCCGCAGACAGGTCGAGTAGAATCAGAACTGAAGACAGTTTGGCTGATCTCGCTGTCTGAAGCCTCTCAGGTACTGCAATGAGAGCAGTTTCCGTGGAATGGGCAGGTTTGAAGCCGGACTGGTTGATGTCCTGAAGCTGGTTCTGGGAGAGAAAGAGGGAGAGTTGATTATAGACAGCACGTTCAAGGATTTTGGAGAGAAAAGAAAGAAGTGATACCGGTCTGTAACTGCTGACGTCAGAGGAGTCCAGTGAGGGTTTCTTCAGGATGGGAACCAGGGAGATTGACCGGGGCAGTGGGGATGGGATGGGATCCAGTGGGCAGGTCGTGGGGTTGCTGGATTCCAGTAGCTGTAGGATTTCATCTGAAGAAAGAGAAGAAAGAGTTTGTGGCAAGAGGATGAGGACTGATGGAAGGAGGAGCGGGGACAGGGGAAAACGACTGGCGGATTTTATTCACTTTCTCTTCAAAGAAAGTGACAAAGTCCTCCGGGGTGAGGGAAGAGGGAGGAGGGGGAGAGGAAGGGTTGAGGAGAGAGGAGAAGATGCTGGGATTTACTGTAGTATTACACACACACTCACACTCACACACATACACACACACACACACACACACACACACACACTCACACACTCATACACACACACACACACACACACATACATACAAGGCAAGGCAAGGCAAGTTTACACACACACACACATACACACATAAACAAACACACACACACACATACACACATAAACAAACACACACACACACACATACACACATAAACAAACACACACACACACAAACAAACACACACACATACACACATAAACAAACACACACACACACAAACATACACACACACACACACACACACATACAGGTGTGTATATATATGTGTAGTTTTGTAACGTGTACCTTTGATGTGTGTTTTAGGGATGAAGCCAAAGTGAGTCTGCTCTGTGTGACACTGCAAAACCTGTATCAGCATTCAGCCCAACTGCAGCAGGAGAAGTGGAGTGTAAGTCCCGCCCTCCACTACACACTACACCTCCACCGTGTCCATCACGTTTAACACGTGTCTCCCACACAGAGTCTTTACAGGAGAAGCGTAAACATTCTTTACCTTCAGTGTAAATTAATAAGAAGAGATGTTACAGCATCTTGTAAAGGGCAGCTCAAACAAGGAGAAAATAAGAATTTAATGGCAACAAAATGCAAAACATCAAACAACAAAAAAAAGCAGACGTACGTTTTTGCCTTAAACATCAAAGTGATGATTCAGCAAAACAATTAAATGCCAGCGACCTCTCCTCTTCCTGTAGTCGATCAGTGGAGACGTGTTCCATGCTGGCATTTACTGTAGTATTACACGTGCACTGAAGAACAGATAGAGATCCACTGTGATGCCTGGGTTCTTTAAAGGTGGATCTGATGCACCTGAGAAGCTGTTAAGATCAATGGTCTGTTTGTTTCCAGCAGCTTCTGAACCGAAATGAAGAACCTCTGTTGTGTCTGAGCTGAGTAACAGTTCTCCATCTTAAGCTTGAACTGAGAAACGTGTCCTCTGGGTTCCTCGGGTGGACGGATATGGAGTTGTGTGTGAAGACACAGCAGATACAAGTTTCATTGGTTAAAGAATAAGGGAGATGAGCTGCTGAACTTTAACCCATCTCCCTTATTCTTTCACCAATGAAACGTGTATCTGCTGTGCTGTGGTGTGCATGTGGTAAGTGGCAGGAATCCTGAAGTTATTATGGTTTGGGGTGTCTAGGCCTGCTGTTTGTATGAAGCTAAACTGAGCTGAAGTTAAACTACTAATACTGTACTGAGTTCCAAATAATGTCAGTTTGATTCTGTCCAGTAAAATGTATGTCCTATCCTATAAAATATCAGATCTATAATGTAGAATGAATAAATGGCATTGAGAGTTTCCCCTGAAATCACCTCTGTTTCAGATCTTCCTGCACATTCTAAGGGTTCTGTTCAGCAGAGAGAGCCACGCCCTACACCAGGACCTACAGCGGCAGGAAAAGGTGACCAGCGGTATCAGTCTGCCGATACTGTGATTTATGTAGCTAGGTTATTTATCTTGTTAAAGTGGAGGAGATTATTATAGCGATGGGAGACTGATAGGCTGTGCTTCTAGGACAGGTACAACCATAATTAAATTAACCAACCATAATTCATTTTCAAAAACTTAACATAATAAAACTGAACACAATTAACAATTCAGAGATATAATAAAAACACTGCTCGATAAGATGAATTGAGCTTAAATAAGGTGAGAGAGAAATAGAATGGCAGTGATACACGAATGAAAATATTTCAGTATAAAAATATGAATTCACAAGGTAATTTTAAATAAGATCAAGACAACATACCTGTTGAGCTGCTAATATGAGGATCAGTGGAATAACAACTTGTGTTGCCTCCAACTTGAAAAATAGCTGCAACATTGCTTTTTTCAGTCAGTGCCGGTCTATGAATTCACACTTATTAAATGCATGTGGTAATTATATATATATTATTGAATATTATAATATTTAACATGTTATTATATACATATTGATTGTTTCTCACTCATAATCCAAGTGTTTGTCACTTCTCACTGTGCAGTGAGCAGTCTGTAACGTTCTGGTGGTTTTTTAGATCATACTTTTATTTCACACTTTTTCTAATGAAATAAAAAGGACATTCTATTACAGTAAAACTGAGAGCTACACTAATCATTTCCACAGGTAAAAATTCAGAGTACCGAGAATGAACAGCCTCTACACACATTTAAACACACGAGTTTGTCCTGTTAACTGACTGGCTCATTTATTCATCAACATTCCATACAGGAAATAGAGCAGCTGAAGAAAGATACATGTCCTGAACTGCTGGCGTGGGAGAAGGGGGCGGAGCCAGGCTCAGTGTTCTGCTTCGTAGAGGATGTGGAAAAAGCAGGCAGAGAGAAGCTGGAACACGCGTTACGCACTGTAGGTACACACACACACACATGCGCGCACACACACACACACACACACACATATACACACACACACACACACACACACACATATATACACACATACATACATACAACTAACAACTAACCACTGAAAACAGCAGGGGAGCGGATCGGTATCAGCACCAGAACTGGACCTTACCCTACCCTAACCCTTACCTAACCCTAACCCTAGATACAGTATTAATTTATTAATATATTTTTTTAAAAGTGGACCTGTGTTAATGTCAGGACCTACAGGCTGGTTAAGTTAGAGGGAGTTAGTATCCGTATCGGAACTGGGTATCGAGGGTCTGAAGGTATTCCTATCAGACAGGTAAACAGTGGGAGGGGTGTACTCATACAGGAGTGGTCTACCAGCGCCCCCTGTGTTCTGCTCTCCGACAAAGTATCAGTGCTTCCAACAGCAAGCCACGTAGCACATCCAGCGTCCAGTCCAGCTCCAAACCTGTGGTCAGAATCCATTACGCAAATTCTTCCCAAAAATGGCTTTCCAATTTATATTTCTACCACAAAATCCAATTTATATATAATAAATAATAATTCTAACCATACTAAACAATATTCATAATTCAGCATTATAAGTATTTTATTTATATTTTATTTATTTTTATATATATATATATATATATATATATATATATATATATATATATATATATAGTGTTTATATTGTTTAATTAATGACCCCTTTTAGTTTGTGGTATAGGGTACATGGCCAGGAGGAGGAGGAGTCAGAAAAAGAGTAGTGTCATGTGACATGAGCCGTCATGTGATTGGCTGTGTTGGTTTCAGTGTGTATGTTTTTGTTTGTGTGCAGGCTATGAATTTTGCTAAACGGTTGGAGCAGCTTTGTCAGCACCTTCATAGCAGCACATCAAATGACGTGGCACAGGAGACGACTCGTTCACTCACCCGCTGCCTCCTGCTGGTGGAGAAGCAGCTAGTGGACGTCCAGTCGTCATTAATGAAGGTTTGATGCAGGGGACGCAAACTTTTCCTCTTACAGTGCTAACTTTAAAAAAACACTAGACCCATGCAGACAGCCCTTATTAAACACCAGCATAACCTAATGATCTTTTAATAAACACTATCAGTATTTATGGACAAGACAGGAACGATTGACGTAAGCCTACATTATAGATATTTAATTTTTAATAATGAATATAAAAACTCACATTCTGACTTTAACAGTCCGTGCAGTGAATTAATAGTGATATGAAATGAAAACCCCATCCCGTCTTAACGTCCTCTCCTAGACGCTGCGGGACAGGATGCAGTGGTGGGAGGAGATGTCTGGTTGGCTGAGGATCAGAACCGCTCTCCTGAGGCAGGAGGCAGAGCTTAAAGTGAAGCTCACCACTCAGTCACTGGAGGTGCTGACCGCTGATGGACAGCTCGGGTTTGGTCACATGGAGAGGCTGATCAGTGACCTGCAGAGCACAGTCAGAGAAGAGCTCCAGCGCTGCTCTGAAGGTATTATAGTGCTGATATAGTGCTGAATGTGCTGTAGTAATTAAATAAATGGAATAACTGTCAGTGCTAAAATAGAAATCCTAGTCCAGCATTGGGTACGATTCTGAAACCAATAACCCATCAATCACTGTCGCATATTTTACACTCTAATCCACACGGCCTTATTACAGCCTAGGGGCCGCGACACGCAGAGAATAGCCCCTGTATCACTGGGATGGGCATTTTAACTGCCCCTGCTATTCCAGTGTAATTGCACAGGCTACAGGTCAGCTGAATTGAGTTATTCGTGTTTTGTTTTTGTCTTTTTGCCATTTCTATTTTTATTAAGTTGTGTAGGTCTGTTCGATAGAACACACGACAGAACGTGTGGTGTTTAAAGAGGAGGGCTTTTTGAATTATCTTGCCAACATGATCTGTTTCATAACCGAGTTACAGAACACAAGATGTTCTGAAAGTCCGATGTCTGAGAATGCTATCGATCTTGTTTTAATGGGTCTAGATGGATTTGATGATTTCCTTTTCATGTTGGCGTGACTGCCTGACAGTGAGGACCGGTTGTAGATTTGTTTCAGTGTCAGCATGTCAGTAGCCTAAACCACATCAATCAAAGGCACATAGGAGCGGTTAAAGGGCCGAGGAAGGCGAGCTAGCTGTAGTACAGGCTGATGAAAGCTACCTCTGACAGTAGTCTGATGGTATGTGAGGCTAGGGCACCTCGTTCCCGCCGTCTAGTGCGGTGATTTTAGGAGATGGGAAAGTTCATAATCATTACACAAACATCACTGTGTCTGTCGTTCCACGTGTGTGTGTGTGTCTGTCGTTCTGTGTGTTTGTGTGTGTGTGTGTGTGTCTGTCGTTCTGTTTGTGTGTGTGTGTGTGTGTCTGTCGTTCTGTGTGTTTGTGTGTGTGTGTGTGTGTGTGTGTGTGTGTGTGTGTGTGTGTCTGTCGTTCTGTGTGTTATTGTGTGTGTGTCTGTCGTTCTGTGTGTGTGCGCGTGTGTGTCTGTTGTTCCACGTGTGTGTGCGTGGTGTGTGCGCGTGTGTGTGTCTGTCGTTCCACGTGTGTGTGCGTGGTGTGTGCGCGTGTGTGTGTAGAGGTCTGTCAGCAGACTGTGGAACTTGTCTGTGTGCACTGCAAGAAGCTGGATGTGAAGATGAGGAAGATGAGGAAGGCTCAGGTCAAAGAATGGAATCATATGCTGAAGTCACATGATCCTCAGGAGGTAGACGCTCAGCAGGTCACTGAGGTACGTGATATCACCTGCATCGAACAGTCAGTGTTCCTCTAATGAAGTCTGGTGTCCACTTACCGCCTGTGGAAGTAGTCTGCTTTAACAGTAGTCTGAGAGAGAACCCTTCTCCAGCCACACACCGCGCAGCTCCAGTCAGTACTCAGTAAACCTGCGGATACAGGTTAGCGTTCCTGACCACTCAGATCTAGCAGTGGGTAAATGATCATAGCTTTAAGCCCAGAACGCTCACAGATCTGAACTCACCTTCTAAACCACTATCCTAAAACCCTGGACAGACCGTCAGGATGGCAGACACACACACCTATGGGCAGTATAGCATCTCCTGATAACCTGACCGCATGTCCGGAGGAGTACCTGGAGGAAACCCACACAGACCTGAAACTAATCTAGACTGGATAGTCTTTAGACGGATCTAGACTAGTCTATAGTGAGCATTACTGCACACGGTCCAGAAACCTCTGTGTCTTTTTTTGTTTTGTTTGTTGGACATACTGTTGACCTTTAGTTGAAACATCCTTCACATACTAAGTCTTAGCTACAAATCTGAGGATCTCTGAAAAATAAATATTCAGAGAATCTAGAACTCACTAACTGTCTCTGTGTGTGTGTATGTCTCTCTGTGTCTCTCAGCTGCTGGTGGAACTGCAGGTAAAGCACTGGAAGCAAAGGACAGACTATGAGCTTCAGCATGACAGGAGAGTGTCTGATGCGGTGTGTGAGCTGTGGATGGTGCGTCGATGATCTGCTTTCATATGTGTGTTTAATGTGTGCATGTCTATAGGTTTGAACCATGCAGTGGTTATTCATTACTAAACTGGGGGAACGGCCGTGTATAATGTGCGTGTGTGTATGTGTGTGTGTGCATGGCGTGTGTGTGTGTCTCTGTGTGTGCGTGGCGTGTGTCTCTGTGTGTGCATGGCGTGTGTACGTGTCTCTCTCTGTGTGTGCGTGGCATGTACCTGTGTGTGTGTGTGGCGCATGTCTCTGTACCTTTTGTATTTCAGAAGCTTTTTCAGGTGTCCTCTGGGAGTATCACTGGGTTGTGGAGAGACTGTGTACAGACTACACTCACGATAAGCTCTGCGCTCTCAGTGGACGACGGCCGGATGCTGCTGGACAACACAGAACTTGCACTGGCCAGCCAGATCCAGCAACAGGAGAGCAACACACCAGTACAGCACCTGCAGACGCTTAGAGATCAGCTGGACCGGGACAGAAAGGTGTTAGTGTGTGTTTGTGTGTTAGGGTTGGGCGGTAGACACTTACACAAAAGCATTACCTCCACCTTTTAAGACTCTTTCAGAATGTAAAGTTAGACCAACTGTTCGTGTTTATTTATCTGACTCCATGTGACCTTTAGTTTAATATCGTACAGTAATTAGTAACGGCTTCTGAAACTTCAGGTGAAGGAACTTTTGAATCCTCTCTGATGAAATATACTAGTGGCTGGGTTAATAATATTAAATCTGCAAGAGGAGCTAAATATGGCTGTAACTGAGTTAAACAACCTGCTGGTGAGACGGACGGACAGACAGACACACACACACTTTATTGAACCCAGAGGGAAACTCAGAACAATGGCCTGGCCACTACAGAATCCTGACCTCAACATCATTTAATGTCTCCAGAAGCAGATACTTCAGTCAGCTTCTAAAACTGAATTTGGAAAACCCAACCTTGTGAGGTTAGAACCTGTAATACAGGTAAAGGGTAAACTAGGTTTAGGTTTAAGGCCTCTGTATTATTTGTGGTGTTATGTACGTATATGTGTATGTTTTTCTTGATGCTAAGAACAATCAGGATGGAATGAAGTGAATGAAAGGCACAGCAGGTGCATGTGTGTGTTTCTGTGTGTTTGAGGAGTTTCCCTTCTTCCTGCAGGTCTGGACAGAAGAGGAGGTTCTGGCTGACTCCTGCCTTAAACACCTTGCAGACCAACACATGAGGGTAACGCGAGTCACAGTTGGCAGACAGAATGACATACAGGACAGGTGAGTAATGACCTGTGCCTCATTCGCCTCTCTTTGCTAACTCCATGAAGCTCTGTTTCACTGATCAGACTGTACATGTGGTGGAGTTGTATAGTATGTATTCCCCTGATGTAATCTTGCAGAAAATAAACGATTTGATTGGAGCAGATGGAGACAGTTTTGCTCTGGCTGCTACTTTTCCTGCTGCGCACGTGATTCACCAGAGATGTTTTTAGAGACATGACTCAGGTGTGCAATTTTTACATCCAGACACTGACGGATGAAGTTTAGTGTGACACAGTTTAAAACTGCAGCAGCTTTTATACACAGGTACACACACCTACACGCAACGATTCACGCCACGACTCGTTAGATATCGTGATCATGTTAAATATCTTATTCCATACAGATCCTGTTTAAAAGGCACCTTCAGTAAAATCTATTCCCTAAGTCCCTCACTGTCTCAACGTTTCCAGCCTCACACAAGTACCTCCACCCGTCTGCAGATCAGGTTCGATATGTCTTCGAGTCCTGGGCCGTTCTTTATAGACAGATCTTTTGATCAACAGAGAAAAGCACGAGGTGCAGACGATGGTGCTTAGGTAAAGAGGTGAACCATGTAGTTTAGATGGACTTGATTCGCACCCCACAAAAACAGCAACGATTCACGCCACGAACATATAGAGTATATACCAACCAGTGAAAAGGCCACAGATTAAATTATCCCTCCGGTCTATATTTATTACGAAGGTGGATTTGCATATTATACACAGACACTCCAAGTGTAGCATGCTCATGGAAGGCCCGGTCTACAAATAAGGGTCCACTGTGGCTCAGACTGGTTCTTCATCTGAAACAAAATTAAACTAATGAGAAACAAATGAGGGTTCTGTTGGGGACTTCAGACTCAGGACATGACCTTCACAATCACGAGGTTTATCCTAAAGTACAGCACACCCACACATGCAGTCACATGCATGCACGCTCATACACAAACATGCACACACATACACATCATATACACACACACATGCACATGCGTGCACACCCGCACACACGCTTATACACACACTCACGCATGCTTGATGCTGAACTGAGTTTGTGCTGCACTGACGGAAGTGATTGTGCTGTAATTGGTCAGAGCCTTCAGCAGGAGCATCTGTCCGAACTGGAGACCGCCTCTGAGCTCATGCAGGAACACACCCAGTTCTTAATTGGCCATGCCCTTGCCAACAGCGCTCGACTGCGATCGGGGGACTCTGCACCTGATACCACGGAAACAGCTAATGATGGACAGAAGGTAGGGCAGCTGAAATTTAGATTGAGAGTGTAACTACCCTGACGTGTACAGTGACAGTTACTGTACAGGCCCTTCTGTATTTTACCCTGTACCCTGGTTCCATTAATGTGGGCCGCTATGGGTAGTGTGTTCCTCCCCGACTTCTGCAGGTAAAAAAATAAATAAATAAAAGGGAAACAAAGAAATTAAAAAAATATATTGTATTTTTCTTTAACATCACTCGTTATTCTTTTCAGAACTCGCCTCATCCAATAAAAACAGGTATAGTAGTATTTTAGAATGTATAGTATAGTAATAGTATTTTTATAATAATAATAATAATAATAATGATTATTATAATGGAATGAAATGAAACATTTAAAAATAAAATTACATTTAAATATTATTTTGAAAAGGAGTGAAGTTAAACTAAAGTGTGAACTGAAGTGTGGGTGAATCAAGCTGTTAATTGTAACGGTGTATTTGCTCAGGCGCTGTGTTACTTCTTCATCCTCAGGTTGTTTGTACTGCTGCCTCAGATGAAGTAATAAGGACTGCTAGCTGTAGCGGTAGAATGGAACCTAGTTGTGTATAAAAGCTGGTTGTAGTTAAAATGCTACGTCAGGTTTTGGTTTGAATGCTCCTTCTGCTAATGCTCTACTGTTAAATTGGAGTCCTCAGTAAATAAGATCCCTGTCCCTGGAGACCTACAGTTTACCACCTGCTCTTCAAATACTCCGTCTCCTAAACTCCACGGTGCCTCTCCCACTTCTCTCCCTCTGAGCAGGAACGGCTGAAGGAAGCGGTGTGCGAAAGTGTGTATGTGACGCAGGACTCCGTCACCGCACTCATACTGAACTACTATTCCCAGATCCAAACGGTTCTCATGGCAACACAGCTCGGTCCACAGCAGCAGCACACCAGTACAGTTCCTTATTTCTCTTCCTGTTTAGTCTATTCCTCCTATCCCTCTATCCCCCAGACTCCTAAAACGAGAGGGCGTCCGTTTAATGTAATGTGTGTGTGTGTGTGTGTGTGTGTGTGTGTGTGTGTGTGTCTTTTAGAGATTAGAGAGAAACAGAGGAAGAGAGGAGAGTGCATTAGAGCTCTACAGAGAGAACTGAGTAACTGGACCAGAAAGCCCCACTCTGCTGAGTTCTACAAGAGGTACACACACACATATATATACACACACACACACACACACACACACACACACACACACACACACACACTCACACATACATAAACACACATACATATACATACACACACACACACACACCCACACACACACATGCATGTGTATTCAGGGACATTCCAAAATGTACATTAGTTTGTCAGTTTCAAGTCATTTCAGTGACCAGTGCCACAGAAGGGTGCCAGTAATTTTGTCCACATGTGTATCATGATGTGGTGTTTATATATTCACCTGTGTTTTAGAGTAGAGCAGCAGAAGAGACGCTGTCTGTCTCAGTGTGAGGAGGAGGGTATTCCTCAGGACCGGGGAGAGATGATGGGTCTGCAGCACCAAAAACACACCATCAGAGAGGAGCTCCGAGTGAGTACCCAGATGTGTGTTACCGCACACGTGCAAACACATACACAGAGAACTGATCCTCATAAAGGAGAGGGCTTTTCTTGGGGCGAGCTTGAAGAACACTGTTTGGCTCCAGACGTCCACACGGCGTTGATAGGGAGCGTAAAGACTGGACTCTGGAGTGATGGAGGAAGGTCATGTGGTCTGATGAGTCCAGATTTACCCTGTTCCAGAGGGATGGGGAATCGGGGTAAGAGAAGAGGCGGCTGAAGTGATGTACCCATCTTGCCTAGTGCCCACCATACCAGCCTGTGGGGGCGGTGCTCTGATCTGGGTGGCTGCAGTTGGTCAGGTCCAGGTTCAGCAAAGTCATGTGCCTAAAGAATGAGGTCAGCTGACCACCTGAACGTCCTGAACCACCTGGTTACTCCATCAGTGGATTTGTTCTTACTGGCATATTCCAACACCAGGACTCATCGGGTTCAGATTGTGAAAGGGCGGTTCAGGGAGCAGGAGACATCATCTCACACATGGATCGGCCACCACAGGGTCCCCACCTGGACCCCACTGAGAGTCTTGGGGATGTGCTGGAGAAGACTGTGCGATGATCCGAATCTCCCATCATCAGGACCAGATCTTTGGGAGAAATGAGTGCAGCTCTGGACAGAAGTCATGTTGTTACATCGCAGAAGGTGGTGGAAACGATGCCACAGCGAAGGCGTGCCGTGGTCAAAGCTTAGGGCGGTCCAACCAAATATTAGTGAGTGTGGCTCAGATTAAAAATGAGGTACTAGTGTGTAGATTAACTGACTAGATGAATTATAGACCGATCATAAAGCACACAATAACAGAATGTACTTTAGACAGCCTTGAGTAGCGTAGACTTTGGAATAAGCATGTCCATGGATGCTGAGAAAACTGGATATACATAGATATGAGTGTAGTATGAAATAACCCCACCTTTAATACTCCGGTATTAAGTCATGCGGCTGATTCCAGTGAGCCACTGTGTTCTGACACCCAGACAGATTTATTTTGGTAAGCTCATCATCATATATACCACTGACAGTGGTTTCACCATTTAACATGGGGTTACAGTATGGGAGGAGACTGTAGGATGGGACAGAACTGGGACAGAAGGTCAGACTGAAGGAGGATAAAGGTGGAGTTGGGGTGAAAAAGACTGATCACAGAAAACTGAAGTTAGTAGTGGAGGCACCCAACCTCTTTCCTAACACCGTACAAAGTCATGGCAGGCTTTACAATACAGCCTGCGTTTAATTTCTTACAGTAAGACCTAGATGAGGCTCGAGGTGTAGATCTGGTAACGTGAAACAATGAAAAGTTATATTCACATTTAATATACAGTGAGGCAACAACGTAAACCGTCGTATACAGTAACAGGTGGTTACAGTGAATACAGTACTAGTAACAGTAATAGAAACGGTGTTCAGAAAACATAGTGCTCGTCTCACACACGCGTGAAGTCACACCAACCACTCATCAGATCATCCAGCACTCGTGTCTGGGGTCGTTTGTCTTGTCTCTAATACATCACTTTCACCAAAGTCATTGCAAGAAGGGCAAAGGGGCCTGCAGAGCACCAGGGTGTTGAAATCAGAGATGATGATGATGATGATGATGGTGATGAGGACGTGGTTCAGGTTTTCGAGCGTCAGTAGCTTTGTGCATGCCTTCATTTAAATATCCCACTACAACATACCCTCTCCACCTTTCGCTCGTCCTCTAATGATCTCCTTCACACCTGTATTAACATCATCTCAAACGATCTGATCGG
This sequence comes from Prochilodus magdalenae, assembly GCA_024036415.1. NCBI lineage: Eukaryota > Metazoa > Chordata > Actinopteri > Characiformes > Prochilodontidae > Prochilodus > Prochilodus magdalenae. Next base: position 51,204 of record JAMWET010007842.1, read on the forward strand.
ACAGGTACAAGATGCTTACACCTGGCATCTTCATGCGTCTCAGAGGCACCTCCAGTGCCACTTTAGATTGTGTGACTGGAGGACTGAGTTAGCGGTCAGTCGGTGTGCTGCGAGTCTTTATTACAGGACAGAGCTGCTACACGTCTTCACACTGCATGGACCCTAGAAACAAGGTCCGGCACGTTCACGTCTCACTTCCTGGGTCCAAACCAAAATGGCAAGTGGGAAAGGTGCCTCGGACCACAGCCCAGAGCAGAGAGATTACACTGAACCGTGCTCTGTTCATGTGCCGTGGGAAAACACTTCCTTAGAAGGTTCCGGCTTTCCAAACCGTTATCACAGAGAATACCGCCACCACGGAAGCTTCAGGTTTGTCTGAGGTCTGTGTGCCGAGTCTAGAGCTCCACTGGCGGGTGGTGACATCAGAAGAAGCGACGTGCTGCCCAATTCACAATGCACCTCGTCCCCTAACCAATTAGTCTGGAGTATGAGGAGACACAGCCCACATGGGTGGTGATGACAGGACAGGGGCATGTCATGGAAAAGTCTTCAGTGCAGACGGTGCATTACAGTGTGAAACCAGAACTAACCGGATCAGGTGTGTACACCGTAACTACAACGTGAGCCTGTGTTTAGACCCTGGTCCAGACATTCAGATCAGGGTTTACCTTTCTTTAGACCCTCCCTCCCTACACCTTCCAGACTCCTTGTGGAGTGTCCCCAGAGGCCAGTGAGATAATCTTCTATAGCAACCTGTGGTGTTAGAGGCATGCAGGTGATAAAGCAACATTATGTAACAATTTAGCTTCTAATTTACGACTTTAAATGAATTTTATCGGTAGACTGACACATAACTAGCGTCTCTGTGAGAGTGTCTCTGTCACCGCCACTCCGGGCCCAGCACGCCTGCTCCAGCACAATGTGAGGACTGGAAGAGCCAAACGCCTTAATGCTTTACGGCACCATGTCACAGACTCCCAGTGACGGTCTTCGGAGAGCTCACTGTTCCCAGCAGGGGCATCATGGTAGAGTCTGTGAAGACGAAGGCATTGCCAGAGGAGGCGGGGATAACAAACTGAACCCCTAAAGCTTTTTGGTGGGAGATTAAAAAAGATGAAAGGATGTAGAGAACAGGTTCATGACTAACGGGAAACGATGGACATCCAGCAGAGCTGTACTGCTAACGAAGAAGGGTCATCAGCCTCAGTACCATGTGTAGGTTACTGACGGTGGGCGCTCTGCCCGGTTTAATCCAGGGCACACTACAATACAAAGTTCTGCATCCCACAGTATTCCACCCATAGGATCTCCTCTGCCCGTTCGGCTGACTTCTCGGAGGTGCTGCCCGCAGGGGCACTGCCAAATCTATATATATATATATTTTTTTTTAATAGCTGGTTTGCAGTTGTACAGTCTGCGATCGTAACACAGCTATGATCAGAACAGAGCTCATCTAGACAGATCAGTCTTAAAGGCACAGTAACACAAACAGCCTGTAGGAGATAGAGAGAGATACACGTCTGCAGTGGCTTCACAATCACTGGAAATGAAATGGACCACACCACCTCCATGCAGCTCTGGCTTCTGTGGTCTGCTGTTTCATGAAACCGGTCCCCATCTTCATGCGGTGGGTAAACTGCTCCATGCTGCTGCACCTCCTCTACCACATGCTTGGGCATCTCCTGGCTCCCCGGCCGGTTCCGGCGGCTCTGTGAACAGTGTGCTGGGTGGATAGTTCCCTTTGCCCTGCACAGGAACAGCAACGATGAGCAAGGATCCCGGAAAACCAAGCTGCCTGGTCTACTACTTGTGACGGGTCATCTAAAGAGGAGTTGTGGTCACCAGTGGCATACAGATAGTCAGTAGTGGAGCCGAGGGGGCATGTGTGGGCTGGCGCTCACGCGAGTTCCCGTGATGTGCTTTATGAATTACTCCTCCTCTTCATCGTGCTGCGGCTGCTGAAAACAATCCGTGACGCTACCTCCCTCTCCTCCAGGCCACAAACGACGGGCGCCGCTGTGCTCGGCCATGCTGAAGACGGTAAGGTTGCGTAAAGCCAGCTTGGTCCTATAATAGAAGGAAGACGCCTTGAGCTTTTGGCACAGAAGCAGCGTCTGCAGATCCATACGAGACATCGCTTTCCCCTCGTCTGTAGCCTCTTCGCTTTCTTCCTCTCCTTCCTCACATGCCTCCTCTTTTATCAGGCCATGGTCTTTTAACACGTCCTCCTCCGCAGGGTGTTCTGTGTCTGAGCAGCAGGTGCTGCACTGGTTGTTCTTTGGGTGGTATAAGGCCAGATTGAGGTGGTTGAACTCGTTCATTAGAATTTCTCTGGACAGGGGAGTGGTCTGGAGTTCTTCCTCACAGTGGCGCTGGTACAGCTCGTGTAGCTCCGATATGGACCGGAACATGGGCTCTAGGAATAACTTGGAGGACGAGGACTGGCAGTAATGAGAGGGGACTTTAGGCAGGTCTCTGAGAAAGGCCTGAAGAGACGCGAGGGCTTCATCCCCAACCATCGCTTGGCTGTGGTTCCTCTCAGTCTCGCTGGTCTGCACCCAGTGCGCCACTGACCATTCCCCTAGCCCGAGAGTTGACAAGAAAAATTTTTTGCACACCCTCCTCTTTTCACCGTCTACACCGAGATGGTAGGAGAGGGTTGATAACCGCCTCGAGTCCTGACTCGCTGACCTTTTCCTGGCCACTGGAGTGTGGTCAACCAGCCCTGCCACATACAGCCTCCTCTCCTCCCAGTTCATGTTCTGCCAGAAGTGCCGGAAGATTCCCTGTCGCTCCTCTTCGCTGAAAGTGTGGCAGAAACGTTTGGCCGACTTCTTGCATGCCTCCGATACGCATCCCGGTCCCATGGCCCGCGCCGCTCTGGTCACTTCTCCCACGTCTTTTCGTTTCCCACTGTACGACTTGCCCTCCATTCGCCTTCTTTTCTGGACGTTGCGTTTCCAATTCGATGGTCCTCTTTTCCTTTTCGGCTGGTGAGCCTCCTCCGCCTCCGAGTCACTGTCCGACACTAAAGTCAAACCATAAAATGACGACAGGGTTTCACCAGGAATACTTCAACAACGATTTACCCCATGTGTTCTCCGACACACCGCCCCAGAAACCGGTAGCATGATGGAACGTTAGCATTAGCATTAGCATACCTACACATCTGTAAATTATATATTTAAATATAGTCGCAATATCGCTGTGCTCGTAATTTACTAAATAGGGAACATATCGAATCAGAACCCCTGTGCTGTGATGCGTACCGTATCAGCTGGTCAGGCTGGATAGTGTTTTATAGAGCTGTCTGTGTGTTTAGAAGGAGAGACGTGCGAGACCGAGAGCAGGGGGAGACCGAGAGCAGGGGGAGACCGAGAGCAGGGGGAGACCGAGGCGGCTCTGTGGGTAGAAGGTTTTCTGGGGTTGTGGTATTTTCAGGGTATGGCGTTTCTCCTCTCTGTAGTCACGCTGCTGATCTGAGGCTGGTTACTGATGACCGGCTAGAGGAGTATCGGAGCACACATGGGACAGGCAGACTCTATATAGGCATGTGGAGTTTAGGATAAGATACATCGTGACCCAAAATCTCTGGGGTAGATCCGATCAGGTCTATACGCAGTTCCAGATTAAAGATATCAATAAAGTTTCAGCTTTTAAAGTGCAACCTGTAACCTGTGCTTTGATCTTTAAAATAGCCATAATACTTACTGATATCTGAAGGCCTGTAATACACTTGTAGGTCACTGTGAGTAAAAACTGTGTTTTTATTTTTATTATTATTATTATTATTATTATTATTATTATTTAATGACAGAAAGAAAAATCATATCTCATTAATTTTAGTAAAATGTGTAAATGGAATAATTAAAAAAATGCCTCTCTGTATAACGGATATGTTAACACAGGGGGCATAACTCCAGGCCTGGAGAGCCGTTGTCTAGTGGTAGTTCCTCCTCTAAATCTCTAAACCCTAAAGTTAGAAATATTACAGACGGACGTCTACACATTCTTCATCTTTGTTTTATTATATCACACCATAACTGTATTTAGATTTCCGTTTGTTGTTAAATACAGTTCTTATTAAAAGTGAAGCGACATCCGAAATAATACAGAACTGTTTATTCAGTATTTGTTTATTTCAGTATTACTGAAATTAAAATTCTAAATGATATTTAAATATGTATATCCATAAATACCCTGTGTAGTGTGATACATACTGAAATTGTGTGTAATTTAATTACACAGTGATGGACATGTCTGCCCACACTGCCCACTCCATCAAACGGATACCCTAAGCCTGCCAATCCACATGTGGAGCCGGGGAATGGCCAGCCTGTGCCGGACGCTGGCCCCCCGGACCGGCTCTGTGCACCCCTGGGACTGTTCTTACCTCCCTCAGCCTCCATGGCAGGCCTGTTCGGTTCTGCTGGTGTGTGGAAGACCCCGTGCTTCCTCCGATACTCCCTCTGCCCCCCTTCACCAGGGCCTGGAATAAAGCACCACTACACTCAGTCCACCGGATACCAGAGGGACAGGGTTAGAGGTGGCATTGTGAATAAGTAAATACTCCCAGTTTACTATTCCAGCTGGGAGTATGCCCATCACCAGCTCGGTCATGTGGGTTGGTTAAAGGGTCTGCAGCTGGTGGGCTGTCCTGGTTTGTGGTACCTGTGCGGTTCTGCACTCCCTCGCCGTCCTCCTCTGTTGCTCTGTTTACCCGGGTGTTCTTCACCTCCTCGTAGGAGACATTGACCATGGCGCACAGCTCCTCTAGTGATAGAGACATGGCTGGGCTGGAAAACAGAAGGACAGAGTCACAGGCGGCCGGACGGAGGAGGGGACACCCTGCAGCCGTGCTATCCTGACCCAGCTAGCGATCACCATCACGCTGGACACACGGCCGCGCTGCAGGGTTAGCTCAGGGATGCTAGTTACTTAGCTAGCTGAAACCGTCCGCGTGTCCGACGGTGACTCGGGCTTTACGGAACCGATCAGAGATCAGCGCCACGCCGGTAATCCCTGTGGGGTTCGGGTGGGTCTGTGGACTTTCACTCACCTGAGATGTGTTGGTGGGCCGCTGTCTGAGGAATGTTGATGTTTGAGTTCCTCCTCCTCTTCGGAGAGAGAGGGCTTGACGGACAGTCTCACAGCCAATGAACAGCAGAGCTTTCTCCCCCAGGGTTTTTCTGAGCATTCCTATTGGTCCATTCGTTCTAGCGCACATCTAGACTTTCCACAGGGAGGGACTAAACCCTGAACTGCCTTTCTCTCAGACAGATCAGACATGTGGATGAATTACAGTTTGAGAATGGTAGTGCTGAGGAATAGCATTATGTCTATGTGACTTTGGAGGAAAAAATATTATTTATTTTCTAATTTGCAAAATTAGATTTTTTGTTCAGTATTGATCATCTCAGAAGGTTTGGTGTGAAATGAGCCATTCTAGAGACCCACTGATCCAGAACCCTGGTGATAGGAATCAGACATCTGAAGAATTTAACGCCGCTGGTTGACCATGATCAATATTCCATATAGTAACGGCACTCGTAGGTTCACCTTTTTTGGTTGGTAAATATAACGGCTGTATGGTGGGTGTGGAGACCCCCGGGTCCTAGCTGTTCATTTTCTCTACGATTAATCATTCATATCAAACCACTGATACTACACACACACCCATACACACTCATACACACACACACTCATACCACACACACACACTCATACCACACACACACTCATACACATACACACACTCGTACACACACTCATACCACACACACACACTCATACACACACTCATATACACACACACACACACACACACACACTCATACACACTCACACATACACTCATATACACACACACTCATACACACACATACACTCATACACACACACACACACACATACACTCATACACACTCACACATACACTCATATACACACACACTCATACACACACATACACTCATACACACACACACACATGCATCCATCTATATATATATATATATAGATGGATGCTGTATATATATATATGTGTGTGTACAGCTCTAGAACAATGTAAGAGCCCACCTGTACCTGATCAGTGTCTCTAGGTGTGCAGGTTCTGGGTTTGTGCTGGTTCTGTTTGATTCTCTACACTACTGGAACCGTGTCTCCCAAACTCCAGATCAGATATTGTATTAGATCTGTTTATTTAGAAAATCACTAATGACCTCCAGAAGCCTGTTTTTAGAACCATGCTCGCTGAGACCCTGCTGTACATGTGGAGAAGCTGGTTTAAGACTGGAGTGGGCTCTGGTTTACTTACAGAGCTGTATATATTTATAATAGTCTGCATGTACAGTGTGCTGCAACAGGTTCATCTAATAACTTTATAGAGACATTAAATATCATTCATCAAAGATTTAAAGATTCAACCAACCAAAACCTCTACAGATAGGTCCTCCAGCATTAATCACTGAGTTTCACCCACATGCGCTGTAACGCGTAACCGTAAGGGACCGTATATTTATCTTTTCATTTATGTAGGAAGAAGAGGATCGCTTCTTGTCTCGGCTGGCAGCACTAGCAAGGGTGCCTCTGACAGACCCCCAGATGAACCGCGGTGCAGGTTTGTTGTGATTCAGTCCTACATGTTGGAGAATAAAAATAAGTGAGCTCAGGAACTGAATGGAAATGGTGCTCTTCAGAAGGGGCCGTTTTATTGTCCTCCCTGTGTTATTCATTTTTAAACTGTGGTGCTCAGACCTTCGCATGTGACTGGATGTGTGTTTGTAGGTGCAGAGAAGAGTGCACTGCCACCAAACAGCCATAACGGAGAACGGTCTTTACTCAGCGCTGCCACCTACAGGTACTTACTCCTTTCTTGCTCCATCAGCAAACATCAGCAAGTCCTGGTTGCTTTAAAATGACTTGAAATCTCACCTGTCCACGTGGTCCATATGAAATAGTTAACTTCCAGCAGCATCCAGACACTCCCTTTACCGTGGAGACACAAACAATGTCATTCGGAGCGGTTTGATCTGAAATGGCTCTTAGGAAAGCTGGCAGAATCTGATTCTTCATTTCCTTACAGAGGTGGTAATAGGAACCAGGGTTCGTAAAGTCTGCAGCCCAAATGAAGGCGTTTCACTTCCTGTCCAGAATCACCAGTACACTGCACGTGTCCTCTGGGCTGGTGTATGTGATGCTGATAATGGAAATATTACTGATCAAGTGATTGGGGTATACAGTACCCCGCACGTAATTACGTAACGTATATGACACAGCAGATCGTTCATTCAGTTCCCCATCACATCCCCAACCATCCTGACTCCGGAGTCAGTGTATTCCACCGTGAGCCCTCTGGAGGGGTTTGTTTTCGTCTGAATGACGGAAAAGGGGGATGTTAGAGGAGTAGCACGTGAGCTCTGTACCTGCGCATTGTTAGGAGGGTTTACCAAACTGCTGACTGTCTGAAGCACTGATGTACGAACCCCTGCTTTACGGTGCACCTGATGCTGAACAGGAGTTAGGTTGCGCACACTAACGGAATAATAGACCCTCTTAAAGCCACCGTGCCACCGTGCCACCGTGCCACACAGTGCGTTCAGATCATGACAGCAATGTTCCAGCATCTGTTGTTAAGCCCTCCAAAGTGAGGACCAGCTCTCTAATAAATATATCCTCCTTTATGTGTTTAAAAGACACACTGGGTGAGCAGGTGTCTACACCTATAGGATGTATACCTGGTAATTATCCACCACATAAATGTACATAAGGTTCCCTAACCCGCGCGGTCATCGTGTTTGGTGTTTGAGTGCTCGTTTAGTTTTGCGCTGGACTAACAGTACTGTTGGAACACACTGACCTGCTGTTGTGTATAAAAATGGCCAGGTATGTGGGCACCTGGTCATCACCCCCATATGAGGTTGCTGGGCATCTTATTTATTTGAGACTGTATCTCCATCCAGTGACGGGATTCATTTCTTTGTCTCCTCACTCCTCTAACAGACTGACGAACACCGATAGCTGCACAGGTGGCACGCCCAGAAGACGAGAGACACTACAATCCTGATACGTGTTCATGTGTGGGGTGCATTTTTTAATGAAGGGTTTTACTAAAAGGCTCGGTGTCCAGTGTATCTTTATTATTTCACACTGCTCAAGTTTTAAACTACATCACACAGTACTAATGCACAGCGGGAGAGGAGCTACAGCGTCTATAATAAATAATAAAAACAGGTACAAAAATGACAGTAGAGAGAAAGACGTCGGCTTCACGTCGCTCTGGGACCTGGGCCTACACTTCAAAGTAAAACTTCTCAGACATCCTACAAAACAGCCTGGTCACATGATTAGGGGTCAAAGAAACACTCTGGTTTTCCGAACGTAATCTCCTTCTGCAGATCCAGCACACGGTAGATCACTACAGACACCATTCTGCACACGGTAGATCACTACAGACACCATTCTGCACACGGTAGATCACTACAGACACCATTCTGCACACGGTAGATCACTACAGACACCATTCTGCACACGTCACTTTGGAAAGAGCACAAACCCTGTGGGTCTGAAACGGACTGAAGTACAAGCTGTTCGTTTTTCAGGAGATATTTCTAAACAGATACCGAAAAGCAGACACCACCTGGTAGACCACCGAAACTCATGTCACCGTGTGATCAGCTGTACCTCAACCTCTCCTCTCAGAGAGCTAGGAGACACTCGGTCTCCTCTTCAGATCTAAAAAACCCACATCCCAGTGTTTCTGTTCAGGAAGCTGCTGAAACAACGGCCCGAGCAGCCCAGAGTCCACCGACCCTCCTCAGTGTGCTTGTGATTGCTTGTGTTGTGAGAAGTAGAAAAATATATCTAACTTCTATAAAAAGCGTGCTCGCTGCGCTAGGAGCCGGGCTGGACGCGCTCGCCGCTGACGTCGTCTGCTTTTTTCCAGAAGCTACAAAATGAATAACTTGTACTGAATGGTGGTTCGATGGAAGGGTGGTCTCTGACTTTTGCACAGTATGGTACATACACTCATCATCAAAAGAATAGCTGATCAATAACTGATGATAAATTTAGGCTGATATGATCAATATTTATTGAGCTACACATACAGAAGTCTGTCTCTCAGTATGGCGTCGGGCCGCCGTGTTCGCTAACCCAACACGCCAGACGTCTCAGTATGGAGCTGTAGAGGTTCCTGATGGAGTCCTGTGATAATCCATCCCATGCAGCTTGAACATCCTCACACAGTTCCTGCAGATGGTGCGGTAGGGGTGGAGGTGGAGGGACACCAGGTCTTCTGGACGTGCGACTGACCACAGTGCCTCCACACAACACAAAATGTCTTGCATGTCTCCCACTGTCAGACCAAACCACAAGCTTCCCTCCTGTGGGCTGAGGTGGGACTCTCTGTCCAGCTACCCTTTTGATGATGAGTGCACCTGGCCAACACCTGTTACAGTGATCTCCATATGCGGATGTTTCTGGACTACTGTGTTGTGTTGTGTTGCTGCGGTGGCACTAATGTATACACAGTACAGTGCAGATACGGAGCTAGAGATTAAATTGAGAAAGAGGGGAGTGTTTCTTTAAAGAGCGTGTAGGGTCGCTTCTCGTCGGAGAGAAGAACACAAGAAGCACTTTACAGCAGCATCAGACTCGACATGCAGGTAACCCACTATTCACATGCAGTAACACACACACGCACTAGGACTTCCGCTCCGGGTCTCCGAGCAGAGGCAATAAGCACCATTGGTTTCATTGTGAGTGAGTGAGAGAGGCGGTTTACTCTCAGCCCAGACTGGTGATACTGGAGCGTCCTCCGGGGGGCGCCACAATGCGGTGGCAGGCGCGGCGGGGGCCGTTCTCATCCGCCTGGGAAGCTGCAGAGTTTGAAAGGTGAAACATCAGACTAGTCAACAGTAGAAGCACAGCCAGCACATCACACCGTGTACTCGCCTCCACACACACACACCTAACCCTAACCCTAACCCTAGACCAGAGAGCATCGCAGACATCCTCACAACCTGGAGTCAGAGTGAGCACTCCGGGGTTAGGCACTCAGACAGGCCTCAGGTTACATGGGCAGGTGGGGTAATGTAATTCACATCGCACAGTGCTCTCAGTGAAGACACCTAAACAAATACCTGGGCTAAACCAAACGAAGGCCCTGGCCGCTCACACGGATTTAATGGAGCCTGGGGATTTTCTACAGTTGGGTCTATCCTGGTGGTGTTGTCAAGACCGAGACTGGGACATACAGAGTCAGCTTCAAGACTAAGACTTCTAGGAGCTGCGTAGGACCCCCGAAATGTTGGTTTGTAGTAAATCATCCAGTCATTATAATTTATTATACACTATATATTAATATAGAATATTATATTTCATATATTTTGTAAAGTAAAATATTAAATTATAAATAGCCTAAGCATTATTAATTACTCTAATTACATTACACACCTGCTGCGTGATTAAAATACAGATAAAGCAGCTGGAGAGTTACGGAGGGAGAGTAAACCCTCAGGTGTTACCCAGTTCTGCGTTAACAGGTTAGGAAGTGTAATCTGCTCTGTGATGTGAGTGTGGACACTGTGATGAAGCTACTAACACACATACAGTTATAAACACTCCTGTCTGTATCCTGTACACCAATTAAACGTTTACAGTGCTGGAGGAAAAGGTTCGTTAACCCCCTATATGTAATTACTGGATTTATATTTAATGGATAATAGATTTATATGGGATTCTATTTCTGGCAGCAGCTGTCTAGCATTTCTGGTAGCAGATCATACCTGCACAACACATAAAGGACCTTGTTCCTTACAGAATCTGATTTTATTATTCTGTTAAAGCCCGTCTGGTGTGGTAGATGTACTTAGATGTCCGGGGTCATTGTCCTGCTTCCGCCGAGCTTCAGCCACTCAGAACACAAAACGCCGTCCCAGTAACATTGTAGAGTAGCTAGTGTTTCAGGATCAGTCTCCTGAGATCTCTTACTGACTGACCTCCCGGTTTGCTAATGACAGTCACATGCGGTTGAACATTATATGACCGTGTCAAATCCTTTCTGCATCAGTATACTCTTTCCTGCTACTGCAGCTCAGAACGTTTCACCTGTACCACCATCACTGATCTCTATCGATCCACACCCGCCTCTCACCCCACGCTGCACGTCTACACACTGACAGTACAGGAAGGAACAACGCCCCCTAGGATTTCACTCCTCTTCGCACCTGTGTACATGATAATAAAGGTGGTTTGATTATGTGTGGGTGCAGTGCTGTGTGAGTTACCTTGTGGGTATTCCGGCCCTGTGGAAAGACGACACGAGAGAAAAGAATAAATCACAGATCGCTCCAGTGTGCAGTAAGCTAAGCACCTGTGGAGTCTATTTCTACACCGCACGGAGCAGACGGGTCTTCAAATGGAGAAGGGCGGGGATATTGTACAGAGGGAAACACGTCTGGCCTCTACACAGCGGACGAGGATTTGATTCAAAGCCCAGGTAAGCAGACAATCCCACATTAATAACACACTTATTACACTTCATTCACCAACACTGTTAACCCTGCAGCTCACTCTGGACCAGACCATGTGCCAAACGTGCGTGTGAGGTAAATGTATGACCTGTACAGTTTGTGGAGCAGTGTTTGGTTTGGATTGTGCTTGATAGTCCTAGTTGTCCTGCTTACCTGACAGGCTGAAGTTGGACAGGTGCAGATTTCTGATTGGTGCAGGCTGGTTTTTGGCAGGTGACGTTTTAGCAGAAGGTGCAGGAGTTAGGTATTTAGGAGTGGGAGGAACGTCGCAGACAGGCCCATCGTAAACTCCACGGGAGACCGCATGCAGGGCAGAGACCTTCGCACAAACATACATCCAGATTAAGACCATCCTGTACATTCACCTGCTTCAACAACACACCTGTTTCCTGACAGTGTAGGGTCAGACTAGGGATCAGGATTATCCATTAGCCAGAGTTAGGGTTTATGATCACCCAGAGTTCACACAAACCTTTCATATCAGCCTCAGAACATGTTATACGTCTTTCAATCAATGTCCCACACACGGTTTAAAAGGAAGGTGCGGCTGGATGTTCGGGATCCTAATTAAGACGAGATTAATAACTCGCGGAAGACATGTCATCCTCCAAGGTTTCTCATCAAGTACTCTTTCAAGACACTCCTGAATGTCTGACTGCACAGGTGAGGGCTCTGAAACACCACCTCCACCCTCAGCGTGCTGTTTGGAGCTACAGAGTCTGACCAGACAGGAACAGCCACTGCAGTGCGGTTCCTCTGTACTCTGAATACAACTGTTCTAACAGAGCTACGGAGGAACCACACCATCAGCCTTCGGGCTTAAACACAGAACCATGTAAAGAACCGAATCCTGCTTTTAAAATCAAAAGGTAAATCCAAACCGCTCCTGAGCGTACCTTGTTTCTCATGCGGATGCGCTGGTAGGCGTAGTCAGGGAAGGCTTTACGCAGAACGAAGCGCCCGGATCCAGGCTGGACGGTTAGGGTCGCGTTTTCAAAAACAACCCGACCCTGACTCAACACCACGTGTGGCCCTCCCCGGACTTCCTGCCCCTCAAAGATGTTATACTCCCCCTTCTAAGAGACAGAGAAGGCGATGGGAAAGAGAGGAGGGCGGGGTTAGAGACTTGTTTTTAAAGAAGCACCAAAGGGGTTTCACCTGAACCGGCCTCACCGAATGTTGTGACTTGGCTGTGATGGTTTGGATCTTGTCTGAATCCCAGATGACGAGATCAGCATCAGAGCCCACGGCCACACGGCCCTTACGGGGGTAGAGATTAAACAGTTTCGCAGCGTTGGTGCTCGTCACGGCAACAAACTGATTCTCATCCATCTTCCCAGCAGCCTGCGGGACAGAGCGGGGCAGGGTGTCATGGTACAGGAGCTGAAGGAACACCCTCCACTGGTTATGAGCACTGCTTCATCTTTGTTCTTTTTATTTCTTGCTCGTTCATGTTAGGCATTTCTCAAAACAGGACTGACACGGCACACAGAGCTAACACACAGGTAACACAACCTGCCTTGTCAATCCCATATTCTGTTATCTCTGACACTATGTCAATATTCCCAAAGATTAAACTAATACAGTTTTAATAAGCCTCTGCTCAATGCAGTCACTAGCAAAGCACCCAGCAGCGTTGGCACTGGGCCATGGTTGTTATAGCCCTGTTGTATGGATTACGTATGTCTGCATAATCCGTTTTCCAGATTTAATAACACATATACTATAGCAACAGCAGGCTAGCATAAATGATCGACAGTTCTGTAGCTTATCTTGATGATATGGTAGATATGGAGTTCGGGATGTACGGCTCACCACTCCTTTGTCCCAGATGAAGGACATCCTCTCTTCTATCCCATTGGTTCCCTCAGGAATAAGAGTGAAGTCGTCCTTCCCGATGGCCTTCTGAGAAATGGAGTACACGCAGTGTGCACTGCCCAGCACCTGCAGCTCCCCGCTACACAACACACAACCCATACGTTACCAAACCAATACGCACCCAGATCGTATGACTGATCAATACAACCGCAAACCGCGGCAGACAGAACCATCAGAAGATCATTCATCTATTCATCAGAACCAGACGCTACCAAGCCAGCATAGAGGTCAGGTGGTCCGGGGTGGTGGTGTCAGGGCTGAGGGGTGGTGACGTCACGAAGGCAGCCGCTTTGGCCCAGTTTTTGCTCCAGTAGTGTGTGCCATCCGCAGCGATGCTGGCTGTTATTGGCTCTCCGAACACCACAGATCCTGCCAGAGACAGCCAAGAGGACGGTGGATGAGGAGGATGTGGTGGGATAACTAGAGACTCAGCAGTGTGGTGGGATACAGAACCATATCCCTTTATAGATTCCATAAACAGAGCCCTGGTTCTGATCAACCAACACCAGCCGTGCATCTGTTACTTCTCCTTCTGTTACCTCCTCACATCCGCATAACTACACAGCTATGATCACGAACGTCTCTGATACCGATACGTGTAGAGAAGTGTAGTACTACATTAGCCTCAATCTGACATCATATACACAGTGCATCATATACACAGACACGTTATTATTATTATGGTATGAGTTGTTATGTTGTTATATGTCTCTTCCACGTGTGTAGGAAGGTATGATGACATCATACTGCATATCTGATGACCTCATAAGGCCGGTACGTGTAGGAATGTAGGATGACTGCATTGGTCTGGTACTTGCTGGTTTACCTCTCTTCCTGGCTGCAGCCACGATATCAGACGCTCCTTTACTCATCACCTTGGTGATGTACACAGGACAGTTTGTGCTGTTGCCGAGGGTTACAGCCCGGAAAACAGCCTCGGACTCGAGCTGTGGAGTGAGAGTTACAGTCACACAAGGGCACACGTGTATTCATGTACCCAAATCAGTCCAACATAACCGGGGTGGGTGGGTTTATACCTCCTCTGGCCGGCTCAGAACATGCCCCTCCGGTCCGGTGATACCCAGACTGAGGATCTTATTTTGTTCCTGAGTGATGATAAGAAAACCCACAGGATTATATTCACAAAGCATCTCCAACAGTTCACGCTACGTCTGTACACGGGGTGTCCAGCAGGATGTCCAGACTCAGTCTAAATCAGTCTGTCTGTCCAGAAGTACTGACTCCTCCCCCTACGCAGCAGCGAAGCGCACTGTGGTGTAATTTACTCAGTACTGAAGACCTGTCCTTACACTGCCCATCTACAAGATACGCAATCACAACACTCAGATATAAACATACATCACAGAATGTTATTAAATGTACATACAGATACGACACAGGTAAAACCTGAGTGACTTGGTAAGGTGTCGCCAGAACAGCTTTACCGCACCACACAGATTCTAGAGGTTGTGGAACTGTAGTGGAAGGACGGCACACCATTCCTCCAAAGATATCCCCAAAGTGGTGGTCTGATCTCACACGCTGGACACGGTAAAACCTCCGTCCCAGAGCCACCTTCATCAGTATGGGGTCAGCATGCAGGCCTGCCCTGTCCTCTGTGTGTACACATGTACTCCACTGGGACAGTGTGTTATCATTTAACTCTATAGACCCGTCTCTATATCTATATCTCAGACGTGCATTTATCAGTGACAGTATTTGGCCTAGGCCCCGTTAAACCCTGTAGCCCTCTCTGTGTTGTTGTGGGCGGGTTGTTTTTGGTGACACTGTCTGATGCATGGATAACTCATTTTCTAAAGACAAACTCATCTATTATCCTAAATCTACTACAGGAAATATATAGAGATATTAAAATCAGGGTGCACTAGGACTGCTCAGCATGTTCATCCACTTCCCTGTAATCACAGCACGCTAACCGAGCCTTACCTGAGCAATCAGGTCTCCATTTTCTGCATGAACCAGAACCACGGCACCTAAATCCCTCAGGCATTCCATCACCTCGTACAGCTGGACAGAGATTTACAGACATTAATCGCCATAGCAGGAAGTTACATTAAAGCAGAGTCAAAGCAGAGTCAGAGTCGAGTCATTACAGATATTATAAACACTCATCATCACAAACATGTCTGCACCCAGGAGGAGGTGTGGGAGTGCAGGTGTGTTGGGAAGGAAGGTAAAGGTGACCAGGATCAATAACTGATGATAAATTTAGACTGATATGATCAATATTTATTGAGCTACACATACAGAAGTCTGTCTCTCAGTATGGCGTCGGGCCGCTGTGTTCGCTAACCCAACACGCCAGACGTCTCGGTATGGAGCTGTAGAGGTTCCTGATGGTGCTGTGGTAATATCCGCATGTGCCATGCGATACATCGGTACACCGCTCCCGGAGAACGGAACGCATGTGCGACAGGATGACCAGTCAGATACAGCGATAAGGCCCGTCCTTGCTTGCGGCACATGTCCCCCCCCGAGTTTCATTCCTGTCAGCTGACTCCTACTATGAGTGTATTACAGCAGGGTGCATATGTCTGTGAGGGGTGTTAAAGATGGCGGTGCATATTTTTATAACCACAGTCGTCTCACCTGCCCATCAGTCAGCTGACACACATCCTTGTAGGCCATGAAAACCTGGAAAGAGTTGATGCCTGTGTGAAACATGAAGGAGAAATCCAGCAGTCAGAATGATGCTAATGTGGAGAGGATCTGCGGGTAATAATCTAAGATGGGTAAAATGGAGGAATGCGGTCTTGGTCCTCTTTGTGTACTCTGGTGATGTTTTGACGGGATGTTACTTAAATAGCTGAAAAAATGATTTAGATAAAATGCCTAGGGCTGCTCCGCACTCCCCCCACACCATC
>JAMWET010007842.1:70000-132876 GCA_024036415.1 Prochilodus magdalenae
AGACTAGTGACTCAGACCAGTGACTCAGACCAGTGACTCAGACCAGTGACTCAGACTAGTTACTGAGGTGTAACCGAAGTGGTAGACTGGACTGTGACGTACTGTATGACTCCATCCTGCACGAAGATGTCGGCGAAGAAAGACTGATCGTCGTTAATCACACACCCTCCTTTGATGAGTAGTCCCTCACTCTGCAGAGACAAAACCAGACACACAGCACTTCAGGAAACAGTGGCTGTTATCAGTTCAGATGGACAAATAAAGCAGCGTGCCACGGGACGCACAGACAGACATGCGGACGGATGAATAACGAATATAGGAACAATTAAAGCTGGTGTATGGATAAACAGATGAATGAGTGAGTGAGTGACAGGCTGCTACAGAGGCGTGGTCTAGTTAGTTCCTTATTCTGGGTTAGCTGGCTAAGTTTCGTTAACTCTGAAACTGAGTTATGCAGACAGGGCAAGAGACGTCAGCCTCCTGATTGGTTAGGAAGCTTAAGCATTAGCAGTAACGCTAATAAGCTCTTAGTAGCAGTGATGCTAACCAATCAGCACTCAGTAGCAGTAATGCTAACCAATCAGCGTTCAGTAGCAGTGATGCTAACCTATCAGCTCTCAGTAGCAGTAATGCTAACCAATCAGATGGTTAGGCCAGGTTAGTTCTGGTTATGCCAGATTGGTCCTGGCTAGGCCAGGTTAGTTCAGGTTAGGCCAGGTTAGTTCTGGTTAGTTCAGGTTAGGCCAGGTTAGTTCTGGTTAGTTCAGGTTAGGCCAGGTTAGTTCTGGTTAGTTCAGGTTAGGCCAGGTTAGTTCTGGTTAGTTCTGGTTAGGCCAGGTTAGTTCTGGTTAGGCCAGGTTAGTCCTGGCTAGGCCAGGTTAGTTCTGGTTAGGCCAGGTTAGTTCTGGTTAGGCCAGGTTAGTTCTGGTTAGGCCAGGTTAGTCCTGGCTAGGCCAGGTTAGTTCTGGTTACTACACCACTTTCTCCGGTCTCTGTGTGTGGAAGCTGTTATTCCCTAACCTACATAGTGCACTGTACAGGGACTGGGGAGTCTACGTTAACCTCAACAAGCGATGATATCTGTCTGGCAGTGCTGCTTAGACGAACCCTGTAATCTCTGTTCCCATGGAGACCGGCTCACTTCCTCCACCCCGATGTGGACATGGATGCGCCTCCACGCCCAGTGTGCACAACATCTCAGACATACCGCAGGGTCAGTCGGAGCGTCTACAGCATCTCCACCAAGATAGGGACATCCAAACGATACACCACCCAGTAAAGATACACCACCCAGTATACACCACCCGCCCCAGGGTAATTAGGACCTGCTGTAGTCTCCTCAGAGGCTCGGATAAATGCGGGCTGGTCTATGTGTACATATATAGTCTAGGCCCGACTCTGCAGGTGCACCGGTGTTCCCCTGCACTGACACGCCCGTCTCTGTTACAGGCCCTGTACCGGAGAGAGCACGCGTGTGGTACAGCAGTGCCGTTCTGCAGCATCCGCGGTGGAAGCACAATGGACCAAAGGAACCAGACAACAAAGGAGCGGTGATGACAGAGCGCGCGCGCGTGCGTGTGTTTCGGTGCGCGTGTAGTCTTACCTGCGTGCGGGAAGAGCTGACCTTACGAGACATTCTCACTGCAGAGTCCGATATGCACCTTTATCACTCTCCTTCTTTTCTCATGGAGCCTTTCACTTTGTCCTGATGTAACACAGTCAAACGCCCCCCGGTTCTGGATGCGTCGCAGCAGCGCCCTCCAGTGGCGTCCCGCTGTTAAAGGCTCTGACGCTTTAAAGTGCCGATTCTCGGTATAATATTTTAAATAAGAGTCTTATGAAATATGTAAATGCTGTTAAAGTGCACGTCTGATGCTTACCCAGATCATCCTTTCATTTTCCACATATGGCATCTGTTTATGTACCATAGTCTTTATTCCTTTGGATTAAGCGCTCTGTTTGGTTTCCTGCGTCTTTAAGACAAGTGTATATAAATATTGTAGGACTGTAGGCTTCACGTGCTCGCTCCTGGGCGTGGTCGAACTGGTGAAGGCTAAAAAGGGGATCAGGAATAAAATCTAAATGTGTTTCTGTATCTTAGTTTCCGTATACAGACAGCACGAGCTAAAAATCCACATTTTAGTCTCCAAATTATGTAGACCATATAGAAAACTACGATCCAGAGATTATCTGTGAAATACGTGATAAAGATAAAAGGTGTGGAGTGATTTTGTGCACCACAGCTGCTATTTTAAACTTTTTATTTTTGAACGATTAGTTACTAAAGACATTCGATACAGTGAGTGACCGTGATTCAGCACCTTACTGGCAGGAACAGTGACACAGCGCCGTGACTTTTATTTTGAAATGTGGTCTCAGGGCTGTACGGGAAAGAGGCCACAAAGGAAGGAGGCTGTCCTTGTCAGTGAATGAGCAGTACTGCGCCTGCGCGTCACCTAGCCGAGGAAAATGGCGACCAGCAGCGGCGGAGTGATGGAGGTGGATGGGGCAGGTGGGAAATGTTCACTGTTTGAAGCTGTCAGTGCCTGAAATGTACCATTCCCGTGCTGTATAAGTGTTCGCTAGATTATACTGGATTATCTGTATGTGCATTAGCACGCGGCGCCATGATATAATCCGACCCAATCTCCAGATCTTCTGAGGTCTGCTTCGGAACTGCTGTCCGCGCTGGGGTAGTGGTTGTTTGGCTCGCCTGTATGTGGACTTGCTTATGATTGGATGGGACAGTCTAACGTCCCGCCCCATGGTTGAAATCTCCGCGTTGATTGGCTCGTATGAACGAGGGCTAGCCCGGCCGCGGCTGCAGTCAGTGTTGTCAACAGTTAGAACTCAGGATGATCTTTATCAGATCAGAGACTAAAACAGGCAGGTTACCTGTCTACCGGAAAGCTTTGATGTCATTAAGTGGTGTAGTTGTAATGAAGACTCAGAATTAGTACCACTTAGTAGGGGCTGTAGTGGAAGGACTGGGCCTTTGGGGTCCTATGGAGATATATAAACACTTCCTGAATGTAGATATTGGGATTACCTGTGTTACATTAATCTCTATACCTTCACATGCAGTTAAGGAAATAAAAGGCTGTCAGTGTTGCACCGACATTCTGCACCTGTAGATTACAAATATCAGGTGAAAATGTAAAATATCTGGGGATCATTTTAATGATATTTCTAGATACCATTATGATCCTGATGATAATTAAACTGTCTTGCGTATTGATGAATGTCGAATGTTGATATATTGTTAAACCCACTGTAAAAATATATTTAAACATATCGTTGCTCTTTTTGTCCACTCATCCTAATATGACCTGTACATACAGACCAGACCAACACCCCCTCTAAATCTTAAGACCCTGGCCCTTTCAGGTCTGAGCTCATCGTTTGGTGTATCTACTGAAGGGCCGGTTATCTGCAGGGCCACTGAGAGGGCACCTAAGCCCAACCTGCTCGTATTATTAATATAGACACTAAAGTCGTTCAGGTCGTGTAACGAGGTCACTGCTGGTTTAATGAGTTCTCCCAGTGTATCCTTTCATGTGCTGCCGGTTGTCCTCTTCTTCAGTGATGCTGAACACTTTAAGCATGATGATGCGTTCAGTGATTGGGTTCAGTTAAAAGAAATCCAGGTCTTTTCGATGTAAAGCTCTTCCATCCGTGGATAAATTGGCAACAGAGACTCAGATTCTGCATGTCTGTGTGTGTTTAGCGAGTCCCAGTGTGATGGCGTCCGGAGTAACAGGGAGCGTGTCTGTGGCGCTCCATCCTCTCGTCATCCTAAACATTTCGGACCACTGGATCCGGCTACGCTCTCAGGAGGGACGTGCCATGCAAGGTGAGCGAGAGATCAGCTGACCTGTTGGAAATGGTGGGTTGTGTGGGGGTGATGTGTCTGAATGTGTTCCTGACTGTGTTGCAGTGATCGGAGCTCTGATCGGGAAGCAGGAGGGCAGAAACATCGAAGTGATGAATTCATTCGAGCTGCTGTCACATACCGTGGATGATCACATCCACATCGATAAAGAGTATTACTACACCAAGGAGGAGCAGTGTGAGTATCACACACACACCAGAGACGGGGGCTCGAGTGGGGGGCTCAGGTGTAGCAATGGCGGGGGGCAGAGTCGGAGTCTGGAGTCAGAGCTGGGTCTTATAATCCCGAGAGCCGTCATACTCTATTCGTCTGTTTATCAGTTCCTGTAAACATGAGGACCTCAGTAAGGTTCACTCTGCGCTTCCCCCGCTCCTCAGTGTGTGGAATGGGTGTGGTAAGGTGTGTAGAATCATACTGTGATCTGGGCGTACTGTCTCGGTCAATGTGACATGGAGTTAAAAGGTCTTGCGTCAGACGCCACGTCCCTAAGTGGCGCTGAAAGGTGTTGGGTGGTGTGTAGTTTGGATGTTTAGTATGTAAGGGATCGGGCTAATCAGAGTTGTGGGCTAAGCTAGCTGAAGTTCATTCCTGTAAGCCATGTGTGTCTGTGTGTGCTCTTCTGCAGTCAAGCAGGTTTTTAAAGACATGGAGTTTTTGGGCTGGTATACGACGGGTGGTCCTCCCGATCAGTCAGACATTCACATTCATAAGCAGGTGGGTTTTTAGGTTGTTCATTTTTTAATCAAATACAAAAAACATAAAACCAAAAGCATAAAGTGAGCCGTAATAAATCCAGTCAGCCTCTTATTATTAAAGCTTTATGAAATAATTTGCCGAGGTTGTGCAGATTTTGCGCAGGGCTGTACTGTGCCTGTCTGTGTGTCACAGGTTTGTGAGATCATTGAGAGTCCGCTCTTCCTGAAGCTGAACCCCATGACCAAACACACAGACGTGAGATATTCTACCTTTCAGATTTCATTACGAGCACACACACACATTTCCCACACGTCTGATCATCTCTCCTTCTCTCCCCTCTGACCCCGCCCACCACCGCAGCTGCCCGTGAGTGTTTACGAGTCTGTGATTGACATCATTAATGGAGAGGTGAGGATTTAACTGCTTTGACTGCTGTTGATGTGGTGGTGTTTGTGGTGAAGCTGCTGACTTGGCCGTTTTGCGTTGTTGCTAGGCGACCATGCTGTTTGCCGAGCTAACGTACACACTGGCAACAGAGGAGGCGGAGCGGATCGGAGTCGATCACGTGGCACGCATGACCGCCACAGGCACAGGCGAGAACTCTACAGGTAACACGCATGAACGTCGAGCCCCTATGGGGACTAATGAATGTTTTGAGGAAACGAGCTTTTATGGTAATTAATCATATGAACTTAAACACACACATCTCACCAAAACCGAATACCATAACGAGAGATAAAGGTGTCCAGTGGAGCTTAGTTCAATCATTCAGGTGTAGCTGATCATTTTATTAATACATAACTCTTATAGTCATTCAGAGACAGACAGAGGTGGGTGTTTATTTACTCACAAACAGCTGAAAATACAAATACCATTCACCCCGCACCATTCACCCCGTACCATTCACCCCGCACCATTCACCCCGTACCATTCACCCCGTACCATTCATTACATACCATTCACCCCGTACCATTCACCCCGTACCATTCACCCCGTACCATTCATTACATACCATTCACCCCGCACCATTTATCACTTATCATTCACCCCGCACCATTCACCCCGCACCATTCACCCCGTACCATTCATTACATACCATTCACCCCGCACCATTTATCACTTATCATTCACCCCGCACCATTCACCCCGCACCATTCATTACATACCATTCACCCCGCACCATTCACCCCGCACCATTCATTACATACCATTCACCCCGCACCATTCATTACATACCATTCACCCCGCACCATTCACCCCGCACCATTCATCTATTTACACACCACTTACTTCTCATAGCGCACCATTCACCCCGTACCATTCACCCCGTACCATTCACCCCGTACCATTCACCCCGTACCATTCACCCCGTACCATTCATTACATACCATTTCTCTCAATAGCACCATTTCATTCTCTACCTCTCTCTCTCTCTTGTCTGTCTCTCTCTGTCTGTTCTACCTCTCTGTTCGTCGTTGTACCTCTCTCTGTACCTCTGTCTCTCTCTGTCTGTCTCTCTCTGTACCTCACCCCGTACCGTACCGTACCGTTCTCTCTCTCTCTGTCTCACCTCTCTCTCTCTCTCTCTCTCTGTACCTCATTGTCTCTCTCTGTCTGTTCTCTTTCTGTCTCTGTTCACCCCGTCTGTCTCTCTCTGTCTCTGTCTCTGTCTCATCACTCTCACGTCCCTCTCGTCTCACCCTCTCTCTCTCGTTCACATCCCTCTCACCCCTACCTCACTCCCTCTCTCTCACCCCGTACCATTCTACCTGTACCTCATCCCGTCTCATTACATACCATTGTCTCACCCCGTTACCATTCTCTACCGTCACCCCGTCTCTCTCTCTCTCTCTGTCTCTCTCACCCCCTCTCTCTCTACCATTCTCTCTCTGTCTCTGTCTCTCTCTGTCATTGTCACTACCTTTCTGTCTCTGTATTCTCTCTCAATAGTCTCTCTCTCTCTCTCTCTCACAAACTCTCCCCTTTCTCTTTCCTCTCTCTCTCTGTCTCTCTCTGTCTCTCTGTCTCTCTGTCTCTGTCTCTCTCTCTCTCTCTCTCTCTCTCTCTCTCTCTCTCTCTCTCTCTCTCTCTCTCTCTCTCTCTCTCTCTCTCTCTCTCTCTCTCTCTCTCTCTCTCTCTCTCTGTCTCTCTCTCTCTCTCTCTCTCTCTCTCTCTCTCTCTCTCAGTGGCAGAGCACCTGATTGCTCAGCACAGTGCTATAAAGATGCTTCATAGTCGAGTGAAGCTGATATTGGAGTATGTGAAGGCTGTGGAGGCAGGTGAGTGGTCTCCTGATGATGATGATGATGATGATGATGATGACTGTGAGAGTCTCCGTTTGATGTTTGTGTGCCCCGCCCTTTGCTTCATGTGTATGTGTAGGTGAGGTTCCGTTTAATCACGAGATCCTGAGGGAGGCGAACGCTCTGTGTCACCGCCTGCCTGTACTGAGCACGCTCAAGTTCAAAACCGACTTCTACGACGTGAGTTGATTGGTGTCTAATCCGAGCGGTTACCGGCCGTGTTATGGCCCGTGTGAGTCGCACTAAACCGCCGAACGTTTCTCTTTCAGCAATGTAACGACGTGGGGCTGATGGCGTATCTGGGCACCATCACCAAAACCTGCAACAGCATGAACCAGTTTATCAACAAGTTCAACGTGCTGTATGACAGACAGGGCATCGGCCGCCGCATGAGGGGGCTGTTCTTCTAAAAACACACTCGCACGTCTGCACGTCCGCACGTCCTCACCTACCCCAAAGAAACGGTCTGCTGGTGACGGAGCAGGGTGGAGACACACACACGTGCACGCACACAGTGTTCATTAGGGGCCTGTTCTGAAGCGGTTCCACTAGCGCTGAACTGCCGGCCTTTATTTAATGATCTGATCCGTTTCAGTGACGGTCCACTGAGGCATGGTTTAGTACACCAACAGTTCTGTTACTCTGTTTGATGTAATTAGAAGATTCTGGAAATAAATGTGACTTTGATTTTTGGACATGTTGTATGAAAATTCCTTCAGGTGCATCAGGTTTATGGGGGTGGGGGTGTATTAGTGTGTGTGTGTGTGGGTGGGTGGGTGAAGGTTTGTGTGGTGGGAGGGTGTGTGTGTGGGTATTTCATTTCATGGATGGGTTAAATGCGGTTCTTCTGGCCTGCTTTGTGGAGCAGCTAGGACGTGTGTGTTGGGTCAGATTGGCACACAGCAGGTTTGTCTCTAGTGACGTGTATTAAAATGAGAGCTGGTGTGTAGTGAACCAGGACGTATTCATCCTCTAGGAACAGACACGGATCCTGCAGAGTTACGCAGAGCTCCTAAATGTGTTACTGAAGCAGGTTGATGAAATCAGTGGGAGTGCAGCTCTGGAGGGAAGCTCGCTGACAGAAGTGACAAATATATTTTCAAAATTTTAACGTGGATGTTTGGACAGCTCTCCCCCGTCACTAACACTATCAGAGCTATTGATTTAGTCCTGCATTTACAGCCAGAACAGTGAAATAGAGGCGGTAAAATCTCTTCTGACTGGCCTTTACCTGCGCGGTTGCCTTGTAACTTCCAACAGTGGGAAGTAAAGCATGACCTAAAAGAGCCAGGTATTTAACCGGGACAGGGTTAGGGTTAGGGTTAGGTGAACTTCAGGTGAACACTTTAACCTGGGTCTGTAGGAGTTTACAGCTGCTGCCTCGCCTCCTTTGTTCAGTGGATTTACATGAGCTTTTATATCAGAACATGTATAAGTGGGGCTGCAGGACACAGGACAGGGTCCTCTCCTCTCTGGTGGTCTCCAGTCGTGTTGCTGGATGGATAATAGTAAGAGCTTTAGCCGAGTGTATAGGGGGAAGACTGGAGTATGAAAAGCGGGACTCGTCACTGAAGATGACCCGCTGCCATTCTGAGTCACTCCATGACAGTCTGGTACGACACCACTGCAGTCTTTGTGCAGTGTTTGTTAAGGACAGTCGTGGTAACGGTCTGTGTGCATGTAGTCCTGCGTGGTGCAGCCGTCTGCTGATGGTGCAGGAGGACTCCTGCATGTGGACATTCATGGCTGTTGGGTCAGTCGGGTCAGTCAGGTACAGGGATAAGGCCCGGCCTTGCTCACATCCCATGCACAGCCGAACTCGAGTCATTCGCATGTCTCGCGATGCCAAACCTACCCAGCTAGTCTCATCCCGTGGGTCAGCTCCTTCTGTGTAGCTCTCTCTGAGGGTGAGTGTGTATAAACACGAGGACACCCGTCCATGTGGTTTTGAAAATTCATTTTCTGGCGTTCTCACACGGTGACTTGGGACGCCCTGAGAAAGAGGACTGTGCGGCAGCTGCTCCAGCATGCCTAGATTTCTTTAGGTGTCGGTGGTGCTTTAATTACGTGGAACATTTAAAACACCATCTCTACTGTTTAGATATGAGGGTAACGATATAGGTGACCACGTTTACTCTGGAGAGTAAAGTGTTGGTTGTTTCCATAAGAAGGTTTATTGGACACATTTCAACACATCCCCTGAACATCAGTCTATTCCAGAGGAGTCTGAGCCCGGACGAGTAGGCCTCCTCTGTGTGAAGAGCAGTCCTGCATCTGTGGAGGCAGACAAACGGTGTGTACTGAGGAAGTGAGGCTGCAGTGATGCCCATCCCAGAACCGTGCTGGTTTGAACTCTGGTGTCCGGAGGAGTGAAGGTCACGGGCATTCAGTGGTGCTTACGCAAACATGATTACATCACAGGGTAAAGTCGTAGTAGATTTACCCAGCGCTGCTTTCTGTTTTTCTTCGTACATCACAGACTGGGCTTATTTTATAGGACTGAGGTTCGTACGTCTCAGCAAACCGATTCCTATTCAAGCACACGCAGCAGTGAGGTCTCACACGCACACGCCAGGCTCCACATCAGGCCTGGTTTACTGCAGAGCTGCTCTAGCGCACGCCTGGACGCGGACACGGTTTATAGTGTGTGTGTGTCTGGAGTGGCGATGTCATGCGGTGGGTTTGTCCTGGGGCGATGGAGAGAAACAGTGGGTGGTGCGGAGGGCCGACAGATCAGTGGGGAAAAGTTCCAGCTCTCACAAAGCAGCTGCAGTTTAACGACTCAAAACTGCAACAGGAGCGGAACTGAGAGAAACGAGCAGCAAACCTGCTGGGGTAATCACACACGTGCACTTACACACACACATATACATACACACACGCACACTTACACACACACACGCACACTTACACACACACACACACACACACACACACACTCATACACATACACACACGCACACTTACACACACACATATACATACACACACGCACACTTACACACACACAGAGTATACGCACACACACACAAACACGCACATATACATACACACACGCACACTTACACACTCATACACATGCAAACATATATACACACACACACTTACACACACATACACACACACAGAGTATACGCACACTCACACACACATACACA
The DNA here is from genome assembly GCA_024036415.1 of Prochilodus magdalenae. Taxonomy (NCBI): domain Eukaryota; kingdom Metazoa; phylum Chordata; class Actinopteri; order Characiformes; family Prochilodontidae; genus Prochilodus; species Prochilodus magdalenae. The sequence continues at coordinate 80,050 of JAMWET010007842.1, forward strand.
CACACACAGAATATACGCACAAGCACACTTACACACACACAGACTCACACGCACGCACACTTACACACACACACACTTACACACGCACACTTACACACACACACTTACACACACACATACGCACACTTACACACACACACACAGAGTATACGCACACACACACTTAAACACACACACATATACATACACACACGCACACTTACACACTCATACACACACACGCACACTTACACACACACAGAGTATACACACGCACATATACATACACACACGCACACTTACACACACACAGAGTATACGCACACACACACTTAAACACACGCACATATACATACACACACTTACACTTACACACTCATACACACACGCATACATATATACACACACACACAGAGTATACGCACACTCACACACACATGCGCACAAACACACACACACTCACACACACAGAATATACGCACAAGCACACTTACACACACACACAGACTCACACGCACACACACTCATACACATACACACACGCACACACAAACTTACACTCACTCATACACTCACACACAGACTCACATTCACACACGCATACATACACACACACACACACACTCATACACACTCACACACGCACACTTACACACAGACTCACACACGCACACTTACACACTCACACATACATACACACATACACATACACACTCTCACACACACAGACACACACACATAGACTCACACACACACATGGTCGTTTAGAAGCCAGCACAGCACTCTGAACTCTGAGTCAGTTCTTCAAACCGCTCCTGAACGTGTGCTGTGTGGCATCTCTCGCTGAGACACCACAGCCAGGGAGTTCTACCAGCGAGACGGTGCGATCCCTGTCCATGGTGATGCACATGAAATCCTGGCCCCGGGGTTTTCCAGGCAGAATGTGGCTCAGAGGATCACACTCCCTCCACCGGCTCGTCCTCTTCCCACCGGGCATCCTGGTGCCATCTCTTCCTCAGGTAAAGGCCGCACCTGACTGTTCACGAGATGTGAGAATGTGGACTAGACCACGTTACTCTTCTTCTGATGCTTGTGTTCCTGTTGTAGGTGCTGGCGTACCCGGTCTACAGCTACACCGCTCCATCCACAACAGGGATGTGTTCCTGTAACCACCATTACACGTGTGTGTTCTGTGGACCATTCTACCATTCAAGCAGCACCCTGTCCCCCTGCTTGTACCTTGTCCCTCCTGGGACCACTGGTGGTAGGGACTCCTGACCGCTGATTGGGACCCCACAGGCCTGGCTGTTAGAGAGGGTCCGACCCCCATATTCCTGGTCACTTTAAAATGGGCTCTCTGGGGTCTTTATGTTGTATTATGTTGTATGGTGTGTTTGGATAAGATTGGAATGGCTGGTTTGTGTTGGAGACGGTTTTATCACAGCCGCTGTAAAGTAATCTCTGTCTCGTTCTGTGGTTCAGTAAACCATTTCTAACTCACCGGGTGGCTCTGTGTACATCTCCACGGCTGAGTGATGCACACGGACTGGTGGGATTCCCCCGTACAGGGAACACCCTATGTACCAGCGTTGGAACTTTGTTTGTTTTACAGGTACTGCGTTACCTGCGATACTCGTATTAGAGATTATGTTTGATGGATTACTTTTGGTCCTTATATATAAACGCACTGTGCGTTAATAGATTAGATCATCTTATAATACTCGTACAACATAGTAAATATGTCAGGGGTTTTCCCTCGATCCAGTCTCACTCAGACAGGCCAGACAGCTCTCATTCAGAACCAGCACGTTTACCTTCATTCATAAATAACGAGGCCGGTGTTCATGTGTTATTATTGGATATTGAATATAGACGGGCGTGTCTCCTAAACAATGACCTTGTCCTCTCCAGGTGTGTGTGCAGTTTGGAGTAACACAGGTGAGGTAGAATGTGACCACTAGAATAGTCCAAACCAGTTAGAGAGGAACACTGACCAGCGCCCCTCCTGGTTAGTGCTGGTGCAGTGATGGAGTGGCGTTTATACGAGACGTTTTAAACACACAGCGTTTACTCTTTCCTTCCAGCTGGACTGAACCTGCTGAGGGAAATTCTCACTGTCAGAAATATAAATCTACAGCACGTATGGTTTTGGAGTGTGACCTGTACTTTTAGGTGTTTACATTTAGAGCATCAACCAAACATGGTCCCAAGTCATTCAACTTTCAGGTCAGGGGAAGGATAAGGTAAGGCTAAGGTTAGGGTCAGAGTCAGAGTCAAGAGTCAGAGTCAGAGTCAGATTTATGATTAAGATAGTAATAGAAATAAATAGAATTATAAGTCTATGTAATTCACAGAAACATGAGTATGAGTGTGTGTGTGTGATTGTGTGTGTTGTGAGTGTGATTGTGTGTGTTGTGAGTGTGATTCTGTGTGTGGTGTGTGTGTGTAGGTGTGTGAGTGTGTGTGTCTGTGTGTGTAGTTGTGTGTGTGTGTGTGTGTGTGAGTGTGTATGAGTGTGTGTCTGTGTGTGTGTGAGTGTGCGTGTGTGAGTGTGCGTGTGTGAGAGTGTGTGTGTGTGTGTGAGAGTGCGTGTGTGAGTGTGTGTGTGTGTTGTGAGAGTGTGAGTGTGAGTGTGCGTGTGAGAGTGCGTGTGTGTGAGTGTGAGTGTGTGTGTGAGAGTGCGTGTGTGAGTGTAAGTGTGTGTGTGTCTGTGTGAGAGTGTGTGTGTGTGTGTGTATAGGTGTGTGTGTATGTAGGTGAGTGTGTGTGTTGTGCGTGTGTGTGTGAGAGTGTGAGTGTGCGTGTGTGTGTATGTAGGTGTGTGTGTTTGAGAGTGTGAGTGTGTGTGTTGTGCGTGTGTGTGTATGTAGGTGAGTGTGTGTGTTGTGCGTGTGTGTATGTGTGTGTTTGAGAGTGTGAGCGTGTGTGTGTGTGTGTGTGAGTGTGTGAGTGTGTGTGTTGTGCGTGTGAGTGTGTGTTATGTGGGTGTGTGTGTATGTAGGTGTGTGTGTGTGAGTGTGTGTTATGTGGGTGTTGTGACTCTCGCTGCTTTGGTTTTCCAAAAAGACACTCCCTCTGCACTACGCAGTTGTTTACCTGTTTATTTGTTTATTTGTTTGTTTGTTTATTGTTGATGTAAACATTGTTTATTTCTCAGTATTAGTGTCAGACGAGGGGTAGGAGTAGCGCTGGGGGTCATACAGCTCAGACTGGAAGTCATGGGGGTAGTATGGATAGTAGGGGTAACCATAGTAAGGGACTGCGTGTTTCTTAGCAATGGGGGCCGGCGGGGCCGGAGTCGACTCCTCCTCCTCTTCATCTTCCTCGGGCTGGGGTGCCGGAGGAGGCGGGGCCACTTTCCCTTTGATGAAAGTAGGTGGGTTATCTATGAGGCAGTCGGGGTCCCAGTAGGGGTCGCAGTCGTACTCCATTCCCTTATACACTATAGGCACAGGGGGCGGGGCAACCTTCAGGGGTGTGACCACTTTCTTGATCACAATGGGGGCAGGGGCGGGAGGACCTTCCAGCTTGCAGGTGGGGTGGTAGCGGGGGTCACACAGCACTGGCACTGCCCCGGTGGGCATGTAAACAATATGTGGCTTGCAGAGAGGGTCCTTAGCATTGCACAGGTAAACGACATCAGCCTGGGAGACAGGGGCCGGGGGGGTGAGGCCTTTCACTGGAACAGGAGGAGAGGGTGCTTTTTCCGGGGCGGGGGGCGGAGGGGGCAGTTTGCAGTTCTTGTCTTTGGCCGGATCACATTTCGGCAGCGGAGGCAGAACGGGGATGCCCAGTTTGCTCTGGTAGTACGAGGCGTTGGGCCCGTAAACCTGTTCCAGGTGGCGCATCTGCTGATACAGCATCCTGATCCTGTCAATCTCATACAGCTGGAAACAGAGGAAACCAGGAAAGGGAAAATTAGAGGAGAGAAAACGGAAATCAAACCATTTACTGGGACATTTTTACATATATGTATATATGTATATAAATTTAAATATAATATATATATATATATATATATATATATATATATATATATATATATATATATATATATATATGTATATATATATTTGTGTACATATGATTTCTATTATGTTACAGAGGCATATAGCGGTGTAGCGTTAGGAGCACAGCCCAGGGACTAAGAGACTCGCCTGAGGGGGGAACTGAACCCGGTCGGCTGTTTGGAGATGGTATTATCCAAAACCAATAATTTGATGAAAAATACATTTACATGATCGGGCAGCTTCTTATCACCTGGGGGCGCTAGGTGACATCCTACATGAGGGGCCCAACGGGGCCACTAAAACTTACTAAATTAATAAGATACAGCCACACATGATGGAGGTTTAGGACCACCTAGATAGCCCTGTAAGGGGGTCTGAACCATCACACGCCTAAAGAAGGTTAAGGAAGCTCAGACCTGGTCAGGTGGTTTCCTACACAACGTGAAATACTGTTATCTATATATCTATATCCATACGTCATACGGGCCGCTGCCGTGTGTTTTAATCTAGTTTAATAGAGAACAGTTCAGAAACGACGCAGGCTAGTCAGGGGGGAGGTGTGGGCTCCAAGCTCTGGAATACAGGAGGTCCTGGGGAGTCCAGGGTTAATCTCAAAAATCATAGGGAGGCCCAGAAAACGAATCAAAGACAAACTCAGAGAAGGACATTCTTTACCAGCAAGCTGTATCTTTAATACTCCTAACGAACTGGTCTGGCTCAGGGGCGCTGTGCCAATCAGCTCACCCAGTGGGTCCTACGTAGTACAGTAACTACACGCCTGGCAGACCTCTCACCGCAGTATGGCAGAACATATTCATCAGTCAAACTGAAAACTTATGAACGAAATAGAAGGAATTCTTGGCTGTGTAAAATCTCAGGTAGAGTTTTTAAAATAAGAACTGTTAAACAAACATTTGTTTATGATGCCATTATGGCTGGCATCACCCAACAAAAACCCAAAAGGACTGAGACGCTGTAAACTGGGACAGCCCCTTATACTCCCGGCCTGTGTCCTCCTCTCCATGCTCTGGTGTTTAGTGTCTCTCACCCCCTCCGTGTGCCCGATGCTGCTGTAGTAGCGATAATAAGCCTGGAAGTCTGGAGTCTGCCGGTGCCAGCGGGGGTCCACACTGCGGCGGCCCCTTGAACTTGAGAGGAACTGATTTGCCTTCTCTGCGTCTATGCTCACCGGAGCCACGCCTGAGACACATACGGGTGGAGAGGAAACAACACGGACACCGTTAAGTCACACAGTCACCCGCTACATACCCGCTCACCCGCTCATACCAGTCTGGAGGAAGTAGTTATGAAATCTAATGTATGGAACCGCCCTCCGAGCCCTGCTGTGGTAAACGAGCCCAAGTGAGCCCAGAAACCATAACCACAGTACGTCAGAGACAGCTTCCACAGAGGACACTGAACTGACCAGGTACAGGTAATAGAGGAGCTTATTAAAGATCTGATTCATCAGATTCACCTTCCTGCTTTATCACACTCAGCAGGGACTTGGCATCCAGCCAATCTATAAAAAAAAGAGAGGGGGGTGGAAACACGTTAACAGCGTGCGGCTGCACTGGCACAATTTAAAAATAATATTAAGATTTTAATTAATATTGACCAGAAACAGACTTACGAGGCAGCAGCGTAACGCAGCCCAGCACGCAGAGCAGTCTCATCGCCATCACGGCTACAAGGACACATACAAAATCTATAGTACAGTACAGTATAGTATAGTACAGTATAGTATAGTATAGTATAGTATAGTGTAGGGTAGTATAGTACAGTATAGTGTATATATTATATTAAACAGACGTTCACTAGGTATCGCACTATTACACTGACAGGAGTCTGGCAGGATCTTCATGGTTTTGAAATCTTGTGTATGTAAGTCAGTGTATCTAATATATATATATATATATACATGAGATTATCATAAGACTGCTATGAGATTATTTGAGTCATTTACAGATTATAAAATTGATTTTCTCTGTTTTGGTCCAAACCGGTACCTGTTCTAGGGAATAATGCAGGAGACAAGCTCACACTGAGACTTCCACAAACCCCTCATACTACTGCCTGGATCTGCAGCTACAGCAGCGCTCGCATAAGTCTCCTGTAGCTCCAGCACCTTTTACAATCCCTCAGCATTACACACATAATCAATACATCCACACCTGAGACCCAACACTGGAACACTGGAACACTGGAACACTGTACTAACACTGCACTAACACTGCAGTAACACTGTAAGACTGTTAGCATAAATAACTTACCTGTTCATCCAGAGAGCCGCTCTGACCACTGAGGTCCGCAACCTTGCTTATACACTCCCTGTGATGTCAGTCAAATGGAAGCAGGTTGGTGATTGGCTGATTTGTCTCAGAGACCCCACCTATCCATCCACGCAAAGCACACCCCTACACACACCCCAACACACACACACACACATTCTACACCACACATGTAGGTGTAGACATTTTTGAAATGCCCCACTCTCAACTTTCAACAAAAACATTTTAAAATGTTAACTGTGTTTACTTTTGTGGAGCTAAAAATAATTTAAATAGTCACTTCCACACACCATCTAAACACCATCTGCACACACACCAAGTGACCATACAGACCGGAGTCCTGACATGCCGTGTTGATCTGTGTGGTACCCAGAGTGTCGTCCCCTCTTTCTGAAGAGCCCTGCTCTGCACTCATGGTGTTTGGAAAGGCCGTGTTGTCTTCACCTCAGGTTTTTATTAGATTGAGATTAGATTGTTTTTGCCCCACTACTTTTTAAATGTCCCTCTGTCTTCTCCCCTTTTTGGAACGCCCCGTTTGTCCCCTCTGATTTTTAACCACATGTTCTCGTGTCTTGGTCAGGTAAATGTTCAGTGGGGTAGGCCTGGTGCTAAACAGCCTGTTAGCCTGGTGGCTAACGTTCACAGGGGCGTTCTAGTAGCGTTCCTGCCGTCTAGTAAAACCGAGACACTGTGTCCAACAGAAGCCTGATAAAACTCAGGAAACTGAACGTTCGTCAATACCAGATGTCCTCTGCGTTTAAGGAGAGGTTATAAAAATAAGTTAGGGGACGCTTCACATTCCAGACTTCACTTTAAGAGGCGCTGCTGGTGAAAACGGCAGATTACAGGTTCCCTCAGAAGTGTCAGTAACCAGGACCAAACATATTTATCATCAGTGGAAGATGAGCTCTGTAATTTCGGATCATGAAGAGCAGGAGCCGCGGTTCTGGAGGTGCCTGTAAATTTTATAGTCTGCGAATGCAGCTGTACTCTCACACGCCGTCGCTCAGACGGCAGGCCTGGACTCACATCAGCTCTTAGTCCAGTTCCAATAATCCTGAACACGCTCCAGGCGAGTTAATACATGGACCTTTCACAGGACTCACACGCTGATCTATTAGAGGACCCAGACTGAATGTCCATCAGCTCAAGGACAAGGCCTACAGCTCATGTGCTGGATAACCCGTCCTCTGATAATGTGTTTATGAGGGTCTCAGTTCAGAAAGAAGGGGGCTCACCAGTCAGTTAACATGGACAACCGTGTGAGGATTTGGGAGGAAATCCTGTAAATACCTTTCAGCACTACACAGAAGTAGGGCTGCACGATATATCGTTTAAGCATCGTCATCGCGATGTGCACATGCGCAATAGTCACATCGCAGGACGCGCGATGTCACTGAACGAACACGTCATGCTGCAATGTTTTTGCTGCTTTACACAATAAGAATCACACTGTTCTTATTTTACATTCCAGAGGAAGATCATCTGCCCAATATCATTTATTTTGCTCCAATATTGTTTTTTCGCTATTTGTTGCTAGTGACATTTAGTTCCTGCGTGCATAGTGAAGCATCCAATCATCTCCTGCAACATTTTTTGTAGTTTTGGTTTAATGTTTACAACTTCAAAAAAGATTTGATTGTTAAATAAAATGTTCACCCATGTTACATTCCTAATGTGTACCTTTTATTTAGGGTAAGAAACATGCATTATTTACTTCTCCTGACTTTTGACCAAATCTGGTGAAAAGTGCTGCATTGTTTAATATCGCAATATATATCGCAGAAAAGAAAAATATCGCAATGTTAAAATTTTCCAAAATCGTGCAGCCCTACAGAGAAGGGTTCTATAATTCGTCCACCAAAGGCACGAGGACACCGCATCTCCCCTCTGTTAGGAAATTCAGCTCTGTACATTCACCGTTCCTTCGCATGGAGGGGTTTCTTAAACAGTAAAAATGGTAGAGGAATAAATAAATTAATTAATTAGCTAAATTCTCACACTAATAAAAAAAGAAAATTCAAATCCAACCTAATAAATACAGCCATAAACATTAATTCTGAGAAAATAAAATAAAATCATCCCACAACTCCTGACACCAACAGAAATCCTCAAACTTAACTGAAGCATCTTTTTATTCCTATACCCGTCGTTTATTAGAGCGTTTAGAAACTGTCAGGCAGTAACCACAACTTTGTTTCACTGGGACACGTGCAAGGTGACACAGAGGTCAAATTAGTTTAGGTCATTGAGGTCCACCGTCCTGAACATGTGTAGCACAGCAGGCTTTCAGAACCAGGGCAGAGAAACACATACCAGTACTGAGGAGCTGGTGTCCTGGTTCAGACAAGCTACTGGAGCTGTTCTACATGAAGCTGAGCTTTAGCAGGGAACAGTCCAGGTGAGCTCAGTCTAAAGGAAGGCTCAGGTACGAACAGGGAAATGGCTCCGATGCTGTGGGATTGGTTTTTTTCTCTGCACAGGGCCTGAGAACCTCATTAAAGCAAGACTAAATATCAAATAATCTGTTTCTCTGTCAAGAAAATAAAATTCGGTTGAACAGGATCTAACCAGATCAACACAAAAATGATCACACCTGGGCCGGACCAAAGAGGAAAGAGCACACAGGACACGGGCCTTGATCTGGAGAGAGGGTGTAACGAGGAATCTTCTCACCAAGCCCCATTTCTAATCAGCGTGAGACCACTGACCATCTCCCGCATGGATAGATCTGGGGTGGTGAACGAGAGTGACCGATTCAGTACCTTTTACTACACCAGTAAAACAGGAGACCAGAAATATATTTACATGTTTATTCTTCATTATCTACATATTAAAACGCAGGAAAACAAGTCGCATAGAATCTCAATAACCATGAACAATACTGAAACTCAAATCCATTAGGGGAACATGTCAGAAAGCCAGATGTGCAGCGAACCACACGCAGAGGGCATGTGCGGAAAGGTGTGATCCGTGTTGACGCGTGTGCTTAGATGAAGGTGATGCGTGTGCGTCCCTGATTGATCTGCCACACGTTGAGTTCCTCATACTCATCCAGCGCAGACTGGAACTGGACTGGAGTGAAACCACGTGACACGCACTTCTGTTCCGCCTCCGCCATGCGCACCGCTTTAACCTTTCCACTCTCACCAGCCAGCTCTCGCACCAGAGAGAAGATCACGTCCGCGGGCCGCTGGGTCCTAAAACACAGACAGAGGTCATGTATGAAACGGACCAGAACCAGAGTGTCTGTACCGCTGCACATTTTACATAAGCACAGCCTAAAACACCTGAGCCAGCTTATTTACCACCTTCCCTCCTACCCACGCCCCCCACCATGCCCCCCACCCCCCCGGTGGTGGCAATAAAACGGCTAAAAACTGCATCCGTAGCAACCACTTCAGAGGGGCACGCACTTAAAGCACCACCGTCACCTGCTTTTGATCTGCTGCAAGAATACCACAATCACTTCTGATGGATAATAAAAAACACAAAGCTTGGGTAAAACGACCCGCCAGAACCTGAACGGCAGATCCGGTTACAAGGTCCGCTTGAAAGCTTGCCGTTAATTCATTTTCTTAGTTGGACTCTACAAACCTTTCATAGTCATGTAGTCTCGAGTTCTGAAACGTGTGTAGGTATGTATAAATAAAAACTTGACCGATGGAAGGGTCAGCGCTGGAAGACAGACTCGCTAATTACAGCACAGACTCGGTAACAGTGCTAAAGACCCCCACCCCCTCCTTGTGGGAGCAGGTCTGGAGGTTAAGAGGCAGCACATGGTTTAATTACTAGAGCGGGCTCCGGCCTGGAAGTGTAAAAATTCCACAGATTTACAGGTCTAGGTGGTACTTAGTCCCCCCGCCCCCTTCTCCCTCTGAAAGATTTACGCTTATGAAAAGTGAACCCAGAGAAACGACGACCCAAGCTACACGGCTCATCTGCGGTGTGGGGGCGTGTACCAACCTGGCGGTGTTAGATTTGTCGGCCTGTAGGGAATCCTTGCTCATCTCCATTAGTCTCATGGCCTCATTCACATCCTCCTTCTCCACCACATCCACCATACGCAGCCGTGCCTACAACACAGACACGTTTCATCAGCACATCCACAGCAGGACTACAGTAACCGACCCCAGCAGCCGACCCAGACGTTTCCTACAGCACGCTTATCTTTACATGCTTCGGAATCCAGACAAACTCGCGTCTGTGCCCACAGTGAGTTGTGCCGGCACTGTCAGACCGAGACAAGTGCAATGCCTTATGGGAAAGCCAGCAATTGCCCAAGTCTCCGCCTCTCAACACCAGCTAGTCTCTTTTGGCCATTTTCAACAGCAAGGACACACACAGCGTCAGTTCGAGGTTCGGTCAGTTTTGCATGGGTTTGCACAGCGGTTCTGATGAAGGCTGACTGCCCACCCCGCAAAGCTGAACGAAGCCACGATAAAACTGGAGACTCCTGGGTGAATAAGGACCAAAGCTGGAGAAGACCTGCGGCACCCCCTGCTGGTAAAGGGCAGAGACTGCTCCCTCGTTCAGGAGGGACAGGAGCAAGAGAAAACTCGTGAAGTGCAGCCATGTGTTTGGAAGTGCTGGCTCTGCAGTAGACATGTTCAGCTACCTGCACAAACAGCACTTTTAACACCCAGCAGCCCACCTACATCTCCAACTCCGCTTTAAAGTTCACTTCAGTTTATTTGCAAAAAGAAATTGAGGTCAACTTTGCTAACAGATACCCCAATCTTCTGTAAATACAAGACCATCTTCACCAATCACATCCAAATCTTCCCCATGGTAACCAGAAATGAACAAAAACAGGCAGGTGGAGCAGCTCCATCTTTTTGCCTTGTTGGGGATCCAACCAACAGGGGGAAGGGTTCCCCAGCTGCTCCAGTTGACTGCAACTAGCATGTGACAGAAGTGCCCACACTGCGGTAGAACCAACATACACTACCTGCACTGTAAGCACTTTACCACAAGCCAGCCCCTGGAGGAGGCGCGTGGAGGTGGGAGGAAAGTGAGACAGACTCCACAGCATCATCTGACCCTAGGGGCTTAATGTGTTTCTCACCAGTGCAGTGGACAGACGCAGGATTGACAGCAGAGTTCTGGCCGAGGTAAAGGTGGTGTCTTTGCTCACTCGTGCCTCCTTCCTCATCTCCACATAAGCAGCCGTGATGTAATCAGCAAGAGACTCTGGAACGACCGGCTGCCGCTTCTTACACTTGCTCAAATATCGCCTACAGAGGAAACAGGACAGAAAACCCTCCGATCAACTGGGGTGCTCAGAACGTACCGCATTTACCACTTTCAGGCCAATTATAAAAAATATATATAATACACTTTATGCAAACAATCAACCGGCCTACCATTAGGCATCACTTCACAGGTTTGTACTGGAGTCATTAAGATCAGTAAAATCATCAAAGTGGTGAAAAATGTACATACCTCATCAACTTCATGTCGATGGGGTTGAAGTGTGTGGGGGGCTGCTTAGAATGCTGGTGGACGTAGGTGATGTGTTGGGCTAGACGCAGGTCATTGTCTGTGTCTGGTTTATCTTGGATGAGCCACAGCAAGTCAAATCGGGACAACAACGCCGCCGGCAGCTGAATGTTTTGCTCAATGCTCTTGCGTGGATTATAACGGCCATATGCTGGGTTAGCTGCTGCCAGAATGGAACAACGTGCATTCAAAGAGGTCATAATCCCAGCCTAAAACAGAGGGGATACACGCGTTACAACAAACAAAAACAAACCATTTTATTTTCAACTGCATCAACAAATTCTTTACACACAATATTGGTGCACCCAGAAGAAGAAGTGTCAGGATGCAAGGTTCTTCAGTAGGAAGATGGAGGAGGGCCGGTGTCTCTCAGTATGGCGTCGGGCCGCCATGTTTGCTAACCCAACCTGCCAGACATCTCGGTATGGAGCTGCAGAGGTTGGGGTGGAGGTGTAGGGACACCAGACCTTCTGGGCACCTCCACACACGGATTCGTTGGGCGTCTCCACCAAGACTAAAGCGGGACTCGTCACTAAAGATGACCCGCTGCCATTCGGAGTCACTTCATGACAGTCTGGTACGACACCACTGCAGTCTTTGGTTCCGGTGGCGTGGTGTTAAGGACAGTCGTGGTAACGGTCTGTGTGGTGCAGCCGTCTGCCAATGGTGCATGTAGGACTCAAAACATTCATGTCGCTGTTGTCCACATTCTATCCACAGCCTGTGTGGCATGTCAAACCTACCCACCAAGCTCCATCCCCGTCACTCCCCGCTGCGTTAATGAACATGCAAATATACTTGGCCTATAAAGTAAATCTAATTCAGAGAGCCCAACATAATGGTTTACCATTTTGTTTATTACAGCATTGCCAGTTACCTTGGCGATAGAGATCGTCTGCTGCTCCATCACTTCATGGATGGCTGTGCGGTCAGCATCGGCCATCTTGTCAAACTCGTCGATGCAGCAAACACCCAGATCTGCCAGCACCAGGGCCCCACCCTCTAGGGTCATTTCCCCAGTAACCGGGTCACGCATGACTGCTGCTGTCAAACCAACACCGGAGGACCCACGACCCGTTGTGTACTGACCTGTGGAAATGAACAGAAGAGCGTACGTGTGAATACTGGATTACAGGACTGCCGGTTTGGAGTGTGGAAATAAGTGGAGGGGGTGGAACTCACTGCGAGGCGCCAGCCGGTCAATGTAGGACAACAGCTGAGATTTGGCCACACCGGGATCTCCCATCAGACAGATGTTGATGTTACCTATACACAGACACAGGAAGTCCTTTAATCTAAGTCCATGCAAAACCAGCAAATTCAAACTCCTCAACTGCGGCTTCTCTTCGTTCCCGATAAGATTTAGAGAACTGGACTCAGTGTTTGTGGTACAGAAGTTTGTACAGCCAGCAACTTTAGACAAGTATGATTATCTGACCTCTGATCTTCATCCCACGTGGGGCCTGTTGGACTCCTCCCACCAGCAACAACAGAAGCGCCTTCTTTACATCCTCATGGCCATAGATCTCCGGGGCAATTGATCCCGCCAGCTTCTCATAGAAATCCTCCTCTACACAAACACAGAGGCACCTTACTCAGCTTCTCTAGGTCCACTAGATCAAACAGCAGGAACACGCTACGCTGCAGTACCTCATGCAGCCGTTTTGAACTATTCAGAAACCCCACAGCTTGTAATAAACAAATACAACCTTTATTAAAAATAAACTCCATTAACCTGGCACTGCTGCAAAAATGAAACACTTCAATCAAATCCATAAAGCAAAAGGGAAGCTCAATCTACAGACCTGTAATCTGACGCAACTCTTCCTCACTAAGGTCCTCGGTACCCAGTTCATCATCCTCCGTTTTATTCATGAGAATAACGCTGTGAGCTTCCAGGTACGTCTCAGACAACAAACCCTGAAAGATAGAAACCACTCAGGATCACGCAGGAGCTCATTACCTTACCAATCATCTACCCATCATAAACTTATTCCCATTTCACATTCAGTGAAGTTTTAGAACAGAGTTAAGGCCAACATGTGCCTCACTGTTCAGATTATTTTTTCCTATTGGGCAGTAAAAAACCTGCAGGAAAAGGCATTAATTTATTTACACGGTCATTTCATTCCCTCACTCTCTGAGGAGAACGCTAGCTGTAAACACCCAAGCTAATATCACCGCAGACACATCACAACCAGATCACATCTGGCACGTCTTACCTGCACAGCCTGTCGGAAACCAGAGCGAAGAAGAGGAAGAAAGACTCCAGACACGGCCACGTGATCTCCAGGCTGCGCCACACGCGTGTTCTCTCCTCGTGCATATATGGTCATACTGCGGGGGATATTCCCCACCGGAACCTGGTCACTCTGTACGAGACAACAGCAGCACGGTCATATACACATTCACACCAATACTGAAATCCCATCGACGCCTGTCGAGGGGACCGGGGGGCTTTGGAGGCATTTAACTCCCCCCACCGTTTAGGAACGAGTGAGGAACAGCTACTCACATGCTCCTGAATGCGGAGCTCCTGGAATTTGATAAACTTTGACCCCCTCGTCTGCAAGTAGAGGCGCCCGCCGGACCTGTTGGTCACACACTCCTGACTGGGACACATGATGAGCGGCATGAAACTCGGAGACGCAATCTGACAGAGGGAGGAAAACCAAGTTACACACAGGCGAGTCACAGCAGAATTCCAAAGCAGTTCCGAGAATAAGGTTTTAAACCGACTGTACCGGCTGGTAGGTCTCCGCACCGCACTGGTCACAAGTGTACGTGGCAACTGCCATCATGGGCTTGACCTCGGTTGCCCTGGTAACAATGCCCCTCACGGTAACTAGTTTTCCAATGCTTTCAGCCTTGATGTCCCGCACAACCTTCGGCTTGGAGGTGGATGGAGGACGGAAGTAGATCTCACTGAGGGAAAAGGAGATATTTTAATTATTACCTCAAAATACATGGCCTTACATCACCCTGAACACGTGATACAGAAAGGAGCGTTCAGTCTCTTCAGGCATGTCCACATGTTAACCTTACTAACACTCCACCAGCAGAAACAGAACTCCCATAAACAAAAGCATCAATGGAGTACACGGGAGAAATAACGCAGGACGAATTAAAGTTACACTTTATACTATACGACCACAAATTACAGTTCACAAACACCCGTCTTAGGGTTTCCTCCAATGTACTAGAGACTGAACACGAAGAGACACTTAACATGGCCAAGTCAAATCCAACACACCCCTCAGGAAGGCAACATCCCAAGTATTAATGTACTAATTAATTAATCAGTCAATTAATCAATAAGGGTGAGCGTTACAGGGTGGGTTCGTTCTGCTTCTTCATTTCCAAAACTACACACTAAAGCTGTCACAGTGCCAGTTCTGCCCTCTTGTGGAGAAACTGAAACCAAGCAGGACGTACACACACTGTTCTTTCAACATCTATATTATTATTATATTTAAAAACAGTTTCCTTCTCCACCCTCCAGTTATACTCTGAACATTACAGCAGCAGTTCCAAACACATTAAGGTGCCTTTTTTGCTATTGTTTGTTCAACAGTAATTATTTTTGTTTAAGAAAAACATTTTTATCTTTATTGAAAATTAATTCGACAGGTACCAAGAGGTGGACTTACAATCTCCTCATGAGCTCAGCAGGGTACTGGTTCCTGGAATCCCGTGCATCTACCGGGTCACGTCCTCTGGTCTCCATCATTAGACGGTGTTCAATGTAAACATCCAGCGCATCTTTAGCCACCACCTGGAACAAAGGGTCCATTTTCAGCATGCGCTTAGATTAAAGCCAACATACAAACAAACCGGAGCTGTCCACATGATGCCTCTAAAGCGTAAGCAGCGCTTCCTGTCGTACCTCTCGTTCTCTGTACTCTGGCAGCAACTCATGCACAGCATCGGCAAACAGCCCCGTGTAACGCTTGGCATTCTCGCACACGCTCTCCACCAGCTCAGGATCCTCCTCCGCCACATCATCCAGGTCCACCACCAGTGCCACCTGCTCTCGGTGTGCCAGGGACACCTACACTCATGCAAACAGGTAAACCAGATTAGTTATATACGCACAGTATATAGTTATAGTATATAGCTATAAAAGCAAAGAACACTTAAACACCATAAGGTCAGAGCCACACTCACCAGCTGGGCTCCGTACTTAAACACCTTCTTCCCAGAATCATCTTCAGAGTAGAACTCCTGCAGGAAGCGCTTACACTTCTCTAGAAGACAAACAGAACGACACCGCACGTCAGAACTCAAGTGGACCGGGTCACAACAAGAAGAGCAGCTGTAGTTACTAACAGCAATGGTAGGGTAAACAGACACGGAAAGGACAGATCAATCGGTTTATTGGACTCAAAATAAAAGGGCTCCGTTATACATCCTACCTATCCATTTTCTGGCTCACATTAGACATCCTCTAAGGTTACATTAGAGCCTCTGATGTACAGATATGACCAATAAACCAATAAATAAATAAATGTCAGTTTATGCAGCGACCTTAACCCTTATACCCCATGCATATCTAAAATGAAGATCACAGTTGTACTGTTGACGGCACTGATATTTCACAAACGAGCCTGAAAACACAATGACACTTCAGCAGCTCAGCAGAGTGTTCGAATATTAATACGTATTCATGATATACTAAACATTACCATGTACAAGCAGCTCACATGGCTCCAGTGAAATGATGCCACGCTGTGTATCTGGTGTTTATGGTCTGGTAGGTATTGGAGCCGCTGCTCTCTGAACAGACGTGTTAAACATCCTTTATTTAAAATATCTGTACCAGACAATTCTACTGTACGAGACAATCTTATCAAACAGAATTAAACTAAACCTAACCCTTCAGCTAACGCCTTAAACATTTACTCTTTTAATGATTTGTTCACAAAAAACTTAAACCTAATCAGTAAACAAAGCCTTCTGCATCACGTGGTAAACCTCCTAGCCAATGAACGGCCTTATTACTACTCTGTGTTGAGCTTTAAAGAGTTAAAGGGGTCAGATCCGTTTTCTATAGAAGATCAAACCGCAAATCAAAAACCCTCCACCTCGAACTGAACCCGAGCAGGTGCCGCTGCGGCCACAAAGGAGAGGCGCCCATTGATAAACAGCGGTCACGTGACCAGACCCCTCCCCCACCACCGAGCAGCAACACAACCCTGCTTATTAAAGTCCCCAGCCTTTCACCGAAACCAGGTACATCAAAGCGCTCCAACACCTCCCAACCCGCAACAAAACCTCCAACCACGCACCAACTCCCACCCCAACACGAGCCTCCACCCGCTACCCGAGCAAACACCCGAGTAAGCAGCTAACTTGGCCAGCGCAGGGCCAGGCTCGGGATCCGAACTGTGGTGCAGCAGTGCGTGTTCTCCGAGTTGAGGCAGAAAGCGCGGCCGCGTCCGAGCTCCTCACCGGAGACCGGAGCTTCACCTCTCAACTTCACAGCGACCCGCGAGCACGCACGGCCTCACCCGCACGGACACGAGACTCCTTGTTATCTACATGAGCCTATCGCCGAGCTGGTCTTCAGGTCCAGGACTCCATCACCATCACCCACCTCCCCCCACCGATTTTAGCTAAGGGAAAGCCAGCCCGTTTGCGCGCCCTATACCAACCACGGCGAGTTCGGATCCCGGTGTAGGGGTGCGGTGGTTCTCTCCTCGGGATGGCCCCTCGCAGGGTCCCGCTATACCCGCGGTGTAACCGGGCAGGACGGACTGGGCTCCGCGCTGGCTGCTGTTTTTGTAAACAAAGAAGCACATGGCTCCCAGCCTTCTCACACCGTCCACCTCCGCGCTGCCCGAAATAGTGCCTGCTTAGCAAAGTTTGAGCGCGACCATAAACTCATAGCGTGTACCTGTAAAGGATAATGTTGCACATCAAAGCCGAACCGCCTTCTTTAAACGTGATCTCCTTCACGACTCTCTGTTCGGGCGCCTGATTAAAATCGAAAGCAAGAAGCCGAACTCCTCGAGTTTACGCAAGTTGCGTGCCGATCTGCGCTCGAGCACCGACAGTGAAGGACCTGTCCGCTCAGCACAGCCTCCTTCTGACGCTCTAATTAAAGAGCAGTCTCTTAGCCTCCATGTTAATCTAGAACGAACCGCGAGTCGGATCGGTTTTAAGACCGTGTAAATAAAAGTACGTAGTCCTCCCGCCCGCTCTCCACGTGCTCCTCCGCGCGCCACACGCTCTTTGTTTTACAGCTCAATCCGGGTATTACTAGTGCAAAAAGATTCAGTTTACAGAACCGACGCCCTCAAACTATCCGATTCAATGAATCAAACGATTCACAAACTCACCACGGAAAGAGGAAGCAGCTGGTATCTTCGAAGAAAATGCACACGAATACAAAGAGGCTGATCGTGAAGTGTCATCCTATGGTACTGTACGATAGCAAACTGTCAAGTTACACTTGAATTCTTACACAAGCGTTACTACAACACCCGGACGTAAACATTGCGTAGTTGCTACAAATAAGTTCGACTCACTGAATCGACTCTGAAGATTTATTCATTGATTCAGTGATTCGTTGAGTGGCTACCGAACATCCGGGTATTGCGGCCCCGCTACAGTTTAACGAACTCTGCAGAAGAAACTTTTTACCATTCAACTATCATTCTCAGAAAAACACAGTTTAATAAAATATACACGCGCGGCTCGAAAATACCTACAACAACGAATGCGAGCGTAAGCTTGCTAACTTAAGCCTGTTGCTAACCACAGGTAAGCAGCTAACTTAGCCTGCGAACAATGAACTATGCTAACCACATAGCCATATAGCAGAGCTAACCACTGTGAGGTAACGTTAACATAAATGAATATCAGCCTAGCCTAGCCTAAACCTGAGATTCTACTACCCCACCCCGACAACAAGCCCTAGTCTTCGACTTGCTTTGCACGACTTGATATTTAGAACCGATAACTGGTAATAAACTCTTCCCAGATAAAACCTATAAACTTTTGTCTTGTAGTAGAATTGGGTTTCAGCAGTGAAGGTGTGGGTAGCTTCATAGCTCCATTTCAGTCTCCTACACATTAAAGTCACCTCAGAAGCCTAGCCTGAACTCGGGCTGTTTGTGTAGAAGGTAAAGTCAATGGAGAGCTCTTACCTTTTTCCGCCACATAGTCTTTAGGTGCCATTTCCAAAGAGTGCTTTGAGGCTCCGACCCCTAACTTGATGTCTCCCGACTAAATGAGCTCCAGATTATTAATAACGTTCCTGATAAACTTAAAATATTCTTAAAATGCTTTATATATCGTCGTGTCTCCGCAACGTGCCCCTCCAAACAGCAAGGTCTGCGAAAACTGGCGGGAGTCTGGCCTCGCCCTCGACCAATCAAAACACGGGCCTGTCCGTGCCCTCCTCCTATGAGAACGCAGACCTACCTTTACCCTGTACCAACCAGCACACGAGGATAAGGCTGGGAGGGGGCGGGACTTCAGTGTGGCGCGAAAAGTAGGAGAAACGCAACACACCACGTGACCGCACGGACCAATCGTATTGTGAGCTACAATGGCGCGAAAAGTGTGGAAGTGAAACAGCGACGCCAAATTTACCCGAGAAAACTATTCATTCATCCAATAAACAAAAATATGATTAGAGTTACTAGAAAATTAAAAATTCATAGTTTCAGTGAGAGAAAACTCAGCCAACTCTTCCTTTTCATAATCTCTGTTCACAGTGAATTCTAATATCTCCTCGTTTTCAGTTACGGACACAGACAGTCCACAGTAACTGATTATCATTACTGACCAGCTACACTAAGAGGTATCAGCACCGTCATGGCCACCTCCCTCCTTTGTGTTGTTCTTTTGTAAAGCTTAGTAAGCCATCTAAAGCAGGACCCCCAAGGTATTTGTTTGGTGGGCCAAGGCTGAGAGAAGCCTTAGGACACTTCTGGGCACAACAACAACAACAGCTTTAAAACAACAATAACAGTGCATGTTTTTATTTATGTCTATTTAGAGCAACAGAGGGAAGTAGAACATTGTTAATGTGGAATACTGTATTGTGTTTACATTTTTTTATTGTGCTTAAATTGTTTATAGTGTTTATGTATAACTTTATAAACATCTAAAAACAAAAGTAGTCTAGCACACATGGAAAGGTAAATTCTAACACCCCACCGGAATGACTGCAACATCTCGGGTCAATTATAGTTAAAAATGATAAAAAAATAAACTTGATGTGGAATTTCTTTCCCGATTTGTGTAATTATATCCACCCAGCTCCCAATTTATTAGGTTCCACCCGCTGTCGGACGCAGCTGCTTTATTTACCCCATAGCTGCACCCTGCAGTGACTGTAGCTCATCTGTCCTTCTGCATACCCAGCAGGCTCCCTTCACCCTGTTCTTAAAGATCAGGGCCCCAGAGGGCCTCCACCCATTATCTGGGTGATGCAGAGGAGCTATCATGTCTGACTCTACAAGGTGGACCAGAAAGGTAGGAGAGTCTAATGGAGTGGACAGTGATTGGACACAGGCGGTCCTAATGTCCTATTAGTTTTAATGCCTGTGGCATTTTGATTGGCGGACTATTCACTCCAGCAGCACTGCGGTGTCTGATCCACTCACACCAGCACCACACACACTAACACACCACCACCACGTCAGTGTCACTGCAGGTGCTGAGAATGATCCACCACTCACAAGGTACCTGCTTGGTGGTGGTCCTGTGGGGGTCCTGACGACTGAAGAACAGGGTGAAGGGGGCATAAAGTATGTAGAGAAACAGAACTACAGCCTGCAGGTGTAGAACTACAGACTGCACACGTATGGTACGTTTAATAAAGCGGCTGGTGGGTGTACACAATAATATTCCCCAAGGCCATTAGACTGGCCCTACAGAACACACGTACAGCTATCCATGCAGTCGCCACGCCTGAATATTTTACACTGCCGGTGGATTAATTCATTCATAAGAATGACCTACCGTTCCACAGAAACCACACAACGTATTTAACTTGTGATTCACAGAATAATAATTTTATTAATCCTGAGTTTAAAGCCATAAACAAACGCTGTCAGCCTTGTGTAATATAACTAAAGAACACAGTTATATAATAATTATTCTGCTTATGGTTTTGGGAAGCTTGCGTTTACTAAACTGAGAAAATAAAGTTTAAACACCCATAGTGTAGCTGAACTATTTAATAACCCTGGGCTGACAGCTTGAACAGACAACTCTCTTCAGATTCATAAATAACATTAACGACCTCACAGACAGTATAACGCATAACATAAATAACAGCAGTACGGCTATAAACCACAACATTAGCCGTTAACATACTGAGCTCTGCAGAATCTTCTGGGTTCACTCAAAAAGATCTTCCAGGAAACTGGTGGAGTGGCGTGTAGACGGCTACAGGACAGACAGATGGAAAACAAAGGCGATGGTAAGGATGCTTCTCTGACAGAAACGGGAAAGTGTATTTGCAGTGTTTCACAGCCAGGCATACATTCTGTAAGTTCAGGTGACTTTTGTGACGAACTGCTGGAGTTTTAAATCCTCCACCGTGTACTGCCAAAGGTGATTTGTGATTTATGTGATATGTATGTGATTTATATATCTACCTGGTGGATGTGCTACAGTGTGGATGCTCATACACACATTAACCACAACTCCTCCAGAGTCTATGGGCAGTTTCTAATAAAGCTGTTTCATTAAACAACGGCGCGTTAAAGAAGGGGAACACTGAGAGTCTGAACTGACACACCAGGAACCCCAAACACCGTGGTCACTTACCATATGAATTTTGGGAATAATAAGACAGACAACGCCTGTAATTAAAATAACCTCTTACATTTTCACCATGAAATACCTTCACATACTTTGTAGACAAAAAAAAAAAACAATTTAAAATTCAAAATAGTTCTAAATTCTTTTTTACTTTTTACATAACTTCAGACATATTCAAAATTCAACCAATCATCTAGCTGGTCCATCTGGTGCCATGCTACCCTCCTAACACTGCCTATCAAACACTGGTTAATGAACCTGAAATTTGGTAAGAAAATGTAGTCAGCAGGAAACTGGGCTTAGAACCGGGCTTTAAGTCCACAGTACATGTCTGGCTTTTGGGAGGCATTATGTCAGGTATGTGCATGTACAGGTAATACACGACAGAGTCTTCTAAAGCAGCTCCATACAGGTAGATACAGGAAACTCATTTTCTGGCTCACCAAAGACACATCCACCTCAGAGTCTTCATCATCGTAATCTTCTATCACCAGCTCCTCTCCCTCCTCCAAGTCTTCTTCAATCAGGGAGAGCCTGAACACACCCAGCTTAGGTTTAATTAAAAATGATTATTATGCTATTAACAATAATAAATGGAGTTAATATTAATAATCATAAACTCCACATCCACAGAGGTCAGGCGACATATTCAGGACGGTAGCTGACATTGGCAGCCGTGAGAGATTTGGAAGATTTACAATACTCAAGTTTAATCATAACGTATTAAAAAGCCTACAGATCCATCAGTACCGCTTTGAGGATGGCCATGTGCCTTTAGTAGTTCTGTTCCAAGCCAGACCAGCTCCTCTATATAAGAACACTCACATGTTGAGTTGTGACTGCACGTCACTGTGTTCAGAAGTACTGTGTTGTTTTCCACCGCTGGTCCGTTTGGTCTTTCTCTGTACACACCTGTAAACACACATGTGAAAGTGAGTGTATATATCCTGCACACTGTTTATTACTGAGTTATTACATACCTGAAGACTGTGAACGTTCTTATGCACCTTCTTATTCTGAGCACTAGTAAAAGGCCCAAAGTGAACTAGCTGGACTCTAATGACCAAATCTATTCTTGTTTGAATCTGGACCAAGAGAACTATAGACGTAAATAGACCACAATATGGCCAAATGTACTACCAGCGGTAAGTTTATTTCTATTCCTGCACTTCTGCATTTGCATACCTTTCCAGAAAATCGTTTTCTGACAGCTCCCCCGAGCTCCTCTCACTGCAAGACCCTGGAGAGGGAGGGAGCCGCTGCACGTGTGCAGCTCTGTCAGGCTGAACGGTGGAGGTGAGGGCAGGAGTATCCAAACTGCTGATAGATTCTAAACACAAATAAGGACATCAAATACTGAGAAGACAGGTATTTAATAGAGCAGATAGGGGGTTATTTCGTTTATCTTATTACTGTCATCATTACACGTGTAACAGCAGGACAGGAGTGGACTGAGAGGCTGATCCCTAGATCAGCTGCAGGTGTGTGAGAGCGAATAGAGCTCTGTAAAGACAGGAGCAGTACCATGCCGGTCCAGGAGGGGCCAGTATATGACAACAAGGATATTTCACAAACCTGATGTCCACACACCTCAAAAATCCAGTCCGTCACTTTTCTCAAGAAGTGTTGTGTGCTACAGTAGGGCATTAGTTAGACAGCTGTAAATAATATACTGTAACATGGACCCTGCAAAGCCTTTAAACATGGACCCTTTAAACATGGACCCTGTAAACCCTTTAAACCTGGACCCTTTAAAACCTTTAAACATGGACCCTTTAAACCCTTTAAACCTGGACCCTTTAAACCTGGACCCTTTAAACATGGACCCTTTAAACCTGGACCCTTTAAACATGGACCCTTTAAACCTGGACCCTTTAAACCCTTTAAACCTGGACCCTTTAAACATGGACCCTTTAAACCTGGACCCTGTAAACCTGGACCCTTTAAACCTGGACCCTTTAAACCCTTCAAACCTGGACCCTTTAAACCTGGACCCTTTAAACCCTTTAAACCTGGACCCTTTAAACCTGGACCCTTTAAAACCTTTAAACCTGGACCCTTTAAACCTGGACCCTTTAAACCTGGACCCTTTAAAACCTTTAAACCTGGACCCTTTAAACCTGGACCCTGTAAACCTGGACCCTGTAAACCTGGACCCTTTAAAACCTTTAAACCTGGACCCTGTAAACCTGGACCCTGTAAACCTGGACCCTGTAACCATGGACCCTTTAAACCCTTTAAACCTGGACCCTTTAAACCCTTTAAACCTGGACCCTTTAAACATGGACCCTTTAAACCTGGACCCTGTAAACCTGGACCCTGTAAACCTGGACCCTTTAAACATGGACCCTGTAAACCTGGACCCTGTAAACCTGGACCCTTTAAACCCTTCAAACCTGGACCCTTTAAACCTGGACCCTTTAAACCCTTCAAACCTGGACCCTTTAAACCCTTCAAACCTGGACCCTTTAAACCTGGACCCTGTAAACCTGGACCCTGTAAACCTGGACCCTGTAAACCTGGACCCTGTAAACCTGGACCCTGTAAACATGGACCCTGTAAACCCTTTAAACCTGGACCCTTTAAACCTGGACCCTTTAAACCTGGACCCTTTAAACATGGACCCTTTAAACCTGGACCCTGTAAACCTGGACCCTTTAAACCTGGACCCTTTAAACCCTTCAAACCTGGACCCTTTAAACCTGGACCCTTTAAACCCTTTAAACATGGACCCTTTAAACCTGGACCCTTTAAACCTGGACCCTGTAAACCTGGACCCTGTAAACCTGGACCCTGTAAACCTGGACCCTTTAAACCTGGACCCTTTAAACCTGGACCCTTTAAACCCTTTAAACATGGACCCTTTAAACATGGACCCTGTAAACCTGGACCCTGTAAACCTGGACCCTGTAAACCTGGACCCTGTAAACATGGACCCTTTAAACCTGGACCCTTTAAAACCTTTAAACCTGGACCCTTTAAACCTGGACCCTTTAAAACCTTTAAACCTGGACCCTTTAAAACCTTTAAACCTGGACCCTTTAAACCTGGACCCTTTAAAACCTTTAAACCTGGACCCTGTAAACCTGGACCCTGTAAACCTGGACCCTGTAAACCTGGACCCTTTAAAACCTTTAAACCTGGACCCTGTAAACCTGGACCCTGTAAACCTGGACCCTTTAAAACCTTTAAACCTGGACCCTTTAAACCTGGACCCTGTAAACCTGGACCCTGTAAACCTGGACCCTGTAAACCTGGACCCTGTAAACCTGGACCCTGTAACCATGGACCCTGTAAACCCTTTAAACCTGGACCCTTTAAACCCTTTAAACCTGGACCCTGTAAACCCTTTAAACCTGGACCCTTTAAACCCTTTAAACCTGGACCCTTTAAACCTGGACCCTTTAAACATGGACCCTTTAAACCTGGACCCTGTAAACCTGGACCCTGTAAACCTGGACCCTTTAAACATGGACCCTTTAAACATGGACCCTTTAAACATGGACCCTTTAAACCCTGTAAACCTGGACCCTTTAAACATGGACCCTTTAAACCTGGACCCTTTAAACCCTTTAAACATTGACCCTTTAAACCTGGACCCTTTAAACCTGGACCCTTTAAACCTGGACCCTTTAAACATGAACCCTTTAAACCTGGACCCTGTAAACCTGGACCCTGTAAACCTGGACCCTTTAAACATGGACCCTTTAAACATGGACCCTTTAAACCTGGACCCTGTAAACCTGGACCCTGTAACCATGGACCCTTTAAACCCTTTAAACCTGGACCCTTTAAACCTGGACCCTTTAAACCCTTTAAACCTGGACCCTTTAAACATGGACCCTTTAAACCTGGACCCTGTAAACCTGGACCCTTTAAACCTGGACCCTGTAAACCTGGACCCTTTAAACCTGGACCCTTTAAACCCTTCAAACCTGGACCCTTTAAACCCTTCAAACCTGGACCCTTTAAACCTGGACCCTTTAAACCCTTTAAACATGGACCCTTTAAACCTGGACCCTGTAAACCTGGACCAACCTGGACCCTTTAAACATGAACCCTTTAAACCTGGACCCTGTAAACCTGGACCCTTTAAACATGGACCCTTTAAACCTGGACCCTTTAAAACCTTTAAACCTGGACCCTTTAAACCTGGACCCTGTAAAACCTTTAAACATGGACCCTTTAAACCTGGACCCTTTAAACCTGGACCCTTTAAAACCTTTAAACCTGGACCCTTTAAACCTGGACCCTTTAAACCTGGACCCTTTAAACATGGACCCTTTAAACCTGGACCCTTTAAACATGGACCCTTTAAACCTGGACCGTGTAAACCCTTTAAACCTGGACCCTTTAAACCTGGACCCTTTAAACATGGACCCTTTAAACCTGGACCGTGTAAACCCTTTAAACCTGGACCCTTTAAACATGGACCCTTTAAACCTGGACCGTGTAAACCCTTTAAACATGGACCCTTTAAACCTGGACCCTTTAAACCTGGACCCTTTAAAGCCCCTGGAAACGTTAGATTTTTGTTAAAATGTATGTTAAACATTCAGCAATGTTTAAATGGGAAATACATGAGTATGATGAAACACTTCATAAAAACAAAACAAAACAAAATAAAATACTGTTCCCCCTTTCTGACTGAGAACAGCCTGGGAATGGTCACATTGCCCATACAAAACCCCAACACCATTTACTGCACACCAAGAACCTTTCTTTATGTCCTGTAACATAATGGCGTGTGGTAAATTTACCACAGTGAAACATAAAAACTGAAACAGCAGCTGATTATGTTACCTGTGCTTCTCAGGCACAAGACTGTTTTCTAGAGACAGATCCAGAGATTTTACACTGAATTGGATTGGGTGAATTATTTTTATTTATAATCGAGACTCCAGGCCACATGTACCTACTAAATATAATGATGTACATGAGGAAAGGTCAAGTCCTCCACTGGCACAGACGCTAACAACGCCAATCAACAGCAGAATGTTTATTCTAAATGGTTGCTACTGTAAAAACTGCATTTTCCCCTGGGATCAATAAAGTATTTCTGATTCTGATTCTGATTCTGAACAACAATCGCATTGGATGGACCTAGGTATGAAGCCTCACACAGAAGTCCCTGGGGATAATTCCGATTGATCTACAGCTACATATAAGAGTATATCCAACTTGATATCAAAATCTGACTGCAAAATAAACATGTAATAAACACACACAGCTCTGTTTCAAAGATAGTTTACTCTTAGCTGAACACAGCTATCTGCTAACACAGCGAGACGGAGATGAATTAACGGATCCATTACTGTCGCAGTGTTTACTGGTGCTAGTTCCAGCTGATCCAGTTGATCTAGGGCTACATACGAAGGTCCATCCAATATGAGCTAAAACGCTGAACTGATTTGACACTTCAGATTTCATTCACTAGTACTTCAGCCTAAGGCACCCTAAAAACCCACCCTGTTCAGACTGTGAGTGTCTGTTTACATGCGGACCCTCTATATGGCGACGTTTCTTGGCAGGTGTGTCATGGAGGGAGCGAGCCATCATCTCTCTGGATCCCAAATTCAGGGAGCGCTCGTACATACTCACAAAACGGCTGTTTACGCTGCTACACATACGCCGCAGGTACGTCTGCCTGCAAAGACGGAGAGAGAGAGACGATGTTCGGGTATGTGTAAGGGAACAGGGTGTCATGGAAGAATGAGAAACGATGTGCGGTACATGTCTCAAACATACAGCTGGGTGCGGTCCTGCCGTACAAGTTTGAAGCTGAATTCACTGAGGACTTCCAGAAATCCCAGATTAGGATGTTCACCTCCACTGGCGACCTGCAGAGCAAACCGAATCCCATCCCCACACACACACAGACACACACACAGACACACAGACTGGGCCTGGGCTCTTATGGACACATGCAGCTTTTAAATGCGATGTTCCAACCAGACCTCCTCTGATAAGCCCAAATTATAAGACAACTATTCCAACAGTTATGAATTAGTGTACCATCAAAGAAAACAGAGCACCTTAAGTACACACTAGAATGAGCAGTTTTTTGGTAGGCTATGCTTGGCGGGGCTTGGAAAAGAGAAACTAAGAGAAATAAGGAAAGTTAAAAATAAAGGAAAGTTGAAAGTGAGGAAAATATCCCTCCAAATAAAAAAAACAAATGAAAGCAAGTGTGTGGAAAAGAATAGAACTATAATACACTGCTCAAAAAAATAAAGAGAACACTTTTTAATCAGAGTGCAGCATCAACTCAGTTCACCTTCAGGGATGCTGATCAGGTAAGTAGTAGGGAGGGCCGTTAATCAGTTTCAGCTGCTTTGGTGTTAATGAAATTACCAACAGGTGCAGTAGAGGAGCAACAATGAGACACCCCCCAAAACAGGAATGGGTTAAAAGGACGAGGTCATTGACATTTTGTCCCCCCTCGTCTTTTCCCACTGATCCTTCACTAGTTCTGCAGGTGGCTTGGGTCAGCGCCACTACTAGTACCATGGTGCGGTACCTGGACCCTACAGAGGCTGCACAGGTAGTCCAACTACTGAAGGATGGCACATCAATATGTGCCATTGCCACACGGTTTGCTGTGTCTCCCAACACAGTCTTAAGAGTACGGTGGAGATTCCAGGAGACAGGCAGTTACTCTAGGAGAGCTGGACAAGGCTGTAGAAGGTCCTTAACCCCTCAGCAGGACCGCTATCTGCTCCTTAACCCCTCAGCAGGACCGGTATCTGCTCCTCTGTGCTAGGAGGGACAGGAGGAGCACTGCCAGAGCCCTACTGCTGTGAATGTGTCTGACCAAACAATCAGAAACAGGCCTCATGAGGGCGGCCTGAGGGCCCAGCGTCCTGTAGTGGGCCCTGTGCTCACTGGCCAGCACCGTAGAGCTCGATTGGCATTTGCCACAGAACACCAGAATTGGCAGATCCGCCACAGGCGCCTTGTGCTTTTCACAGATGAGAGCAGGTGTCACCTGAGCACATGTGACAGACATGACAGGTTCTGGAGACGCCGTGGAGAATGTTATGCCGCCTGTTATTCAGCATGCCTGGTTTGGTGGTGGGTCAGTGATGGTCTGGGGAGGCATATCCCTGGAAGGACGCACAGACCTCTACTGGCTAGACAGCGGCCCCCTGACTGCTATCAGGTATCAGGAAGAAATCCTCAGACCCGGTGTCAGACCCTACGCTGGTGCAGTGGGTCCTGGGTTCCCCCTGGTGCATAACAATGCCCGGCCTCATGTGGCGAGAGCATGCAGGCAGTTCTTGGAGAATGAAGGAACTGATACCATTGACTGGCCCACCGGCTCGCCTGACCTAAACCCAGTAGAACCCCTCTGGGACATTCTGTTCCGGTCCATCCGACGCCACCAGGCTGCACTTCAGACTGTCCAGGAGCTCAGTGATGCCCTGGTCCAGATCTGGGAGGAGATCCTCCAGGACCCCATCAGTCGTCTCATTAGGAGCGGGTGGAGGCCATACAGACTACTGAGCACCATTCTGAGTTGATGCAGTGGAGTTGGGGTTAAATGGACGAGCCTGCTGCAGCATTCACTCACTTTGATTTTCAGGGTGTGTTTGAATTCAGCCCTCTGTAGGGGATCATTTACATTTCCATCAAACGATGTGGCATCCTTTCCTTCCTCACACATTACCCAGTCTATATGAGGAGAGATATTCTGCAGGATTTTATCCCCATTGAGATCTGATGTGTTTTCAAAGTGCTCCCTTTATTTTTTTGAGCAGTGTATATATATAAGGTGTGGACATATACATCACTGAACACTACTTAGTTTAGTATTAGACGGTATTTAGTATTAGACAGTATTTAGTTTAGTATTAGACAGTATTTAGTTTTTGGAATTCAGCAATGTCCGTCATCAGTGAAATGTCTTTACTTACATTTATGTAAGACTTTAATAGGTGTTAAATGAATAATTTATTAATAATAATAATAATAATAATAATAATAATAATAGTCTAGGACGTTTGTGGTCTGTTGTGAGACTTACTGGTGCAGGGCTAATAGAGGTTTGCGGACGTGCTGTAAGTTGATACCAAAGCTTGCGGCAAGTCTCTTAGCCAGATCTCTAATTTCTCTCATTTCTTCATTCCGCTGTTCGTCTCCTAACGAAGAAAACAACTACACACACACACACAGCCACACACACAGACAAACACACACACACACACACACACACACACACACACACACACACAAACACACACACACACACACACACACACACACACACAGACAAACACACACACACACACACACACAGACAAACACACACACACACACACATACAGACAAACACACACACACACACACACACACACACACACACACACACACAAACACAGACACACACACACACACATACACACACCCACACACACAACACACACACCCACCACCACACACACACACACCACACAGACAGAACGACACACAGCACACACAGACAAACACACAGAGGCACACAACACACAGACAACACAACACACACACACACATACAGACAAACACTACAAACACCTCATACAGACTTCAACAAAGACATTACACTCCAGGCACGCATCCACACCGTATCCACACACAGACAGACAAACCCACACACCACACACACACATACACACTGTACAGACCACACAATGTACACACACACATCCACCACATACAACACACACACTCACACATTTCACTGTGTATTTGACAGACAAAAACAACACACACACACACGTACACGCTACAGAAACAAACACACACCAAAGACACACACACACACCACACACACAGCAACACACTGGTTGTCGGGGGAGATCGGGAGACAAACACACACACACACACACACACACACACAGACAAACACACACACACACCACAGACACACACCTCACTTCAACAAAGATATTACTCCAGCGCTCCACCCGTATCTAATGGAACCACACCATGCTGTACTACCATTAATGTATCCACATCCCAAAAACACAGCATCTCATTATTCACTGTGTATTTGGGAAACAGAGGAACACACACCTGTTGCAGGCTCAGGCAAAGCGTCCTGGCGCTCTCCACCGCGCTGATCAGCTTAGATTTGCTCAGTGTTTCCTTTATTATATCTCCATAATCTCTGTAGAACTACAGAACAAATACGTTACAACAAAAAATTATTATTTTTTTAATTATTATTAATATCATCATCATTATTCAAAACCTTTATTGTTTTATTTGAATTTCCTAAAATTCAAAAAGAAAAGAAAAAAATTAAAACCCAAAGTCTTTTCTCTCTTGAACTAACTCTGTTAACCCCGTTAACTGAAACGCACCTTGTTGTAGTATTTGAAGATGTCTGTAGCTGCCCTGAGGTCGAACACGCCAAAAATGATGAGCTTGCAATATCCTGACAGCTGGTTTCTTCTAAGCTTGAGAGAATCTAACTTCATCATCTCCTCCTCTTCCTCTCCTGCGGCAGGTCATAGGTAAGAAGTCATAATGAAGGAACAGGTGGCACCATCATTAACAACCTGTCTTCTTCCAAAATCAGCCAGAGCATCAGGGGTGGGAGACAAGACTTTAACTGAGATGTGATCATAAAGTGTTTCTGGTGCCTCCTCACTCTTCCGCTGTGATGTCCTCCTGCTTTAGTAACCCTATAGAAATACTATAGAGGGGACCTTCTTTAAAATAAATAAATAAAAACGCCACATTAAACACTGAAATACATCATAATAACGGCCCTGTTGGAGAAAATATGATGTCTGACTGATCCATGCCATGCACCATGTGAAGGTGAATTCATCTGGACTCACTGTTCAGAACCGAGTCTGAGGAGGTTCTGTTCTTTTAGACCTGAATCCTACTCGACTGGTCGCTGTTTCAAACTCCTGCCCTGGTGGTTAAACTAGGCGTGTACTCAACTCAGAATTTTGTCAGCCAGATCAGATTTGACTGTTCAAGACTTGAATCCATCAGTAGGGGCAGAACAGACAGTGGGAACTAGTGTGAACACCCTTTTTAATAAAAGACTGCAGGACATGGTGAACATTTTTAAAATAGATTTTACAAAACAAACAAAAAAACCCCAAAAAAACAAAAAAAAACCCCACCACAAACAACATTAAAGAATTGATTAAATAATTGTCATTCTGACGTTTATTGGGCTCCAGTTCTTCTTTTTAAACATGATAAATAAGACTGAGGTTAAACTCTTTTCTCTTTTTTTAAGATTTGAATGGATCGGTTGGTTGTATGCTTCTCCCATGGTGCACTTGATCAAGCTGGCCTATGAGGCTTTGAGCAGTACCCTGCTATGTGAGCACACTTACAGCCTGCATCATGTGTTCAGTGAACCTGCCCAGATAACGGGAGACTGGCCACCTGGCGTAAGCAGTCTACCTTATTATCCAATTTTTTTTGTGTCTGTATTTTAAGGGCAATCTTCAATATAGATTTACAATGTACCCTTCAGAAGTAAACTTGTCTGTTTAGAAAGAAAACTAAAAAAACAAACAAACAAAAAAACCAACAAACTAGTTTAAATCACTACCCAGCTAGAATGTACAAATCATCGCCGTCCAAAGAAAAACACACGTCTCGTTTTACAGAGCTTTACCTTTAGGAGTCATGTGAACAGCTGCTGTTTACACTGTGGGGAACCTTCATGATGAATGGACCAACAGAAGAAAAATCAGTTTTTACAGACATTAAATGAGGTTTTGGGATCTCCTGTAAAGTAGCCATTTTGGAGATCCAGTTTTCTTTGGACAGCGACAAAATAGATTAGATTTCTAGGTTTCCTTTGAAGTGTTATCCCTGTACATTTTTTATAAATGTATATCTACTTTATGTACCATGACTGACTGTAAATTAAAAAATTATGTTTATAGTACTTGTGTGTTTTTATTTTACGTACCTTCTATATTATTACAAGGGTCAGTAAATATGTTGTCCAGCAGGAAGGATGCCATCTCAGCCTTTAGTGTCTCATCTGGAGAAAAACTCACACTCTGTAGCTCGGCTCTCTGTGTCTGCTGCCCGAACACCACCAACACATCACACAAACATTCAAACGCCTGGAGGAAAGAAAAATAGGGAGAAAATGAAAAGAGAAAAGTAAGATAATGAAAGATAACAGTCAGGTTACCTGGGCCTTTCTGAAATACTAGCCAGTACGACTTCTACTTTACCATCCTGATTTCACCTCCATCACTCAGAACTTACAGGAGCACTCTGTGTGGGTCATGTGACCTAACCAATCCCAAATTCCTGGGTAGTTACAGCCTGTAGGTTATTAATGAAACACTTTAATGTGAACCTAAATCTATTATGGTTTTAAAATCAGGTTAATGCTGACACACAACAGGCATGTGCGAAGGAAGGCCTACAAATATTTCTTCTTTGTTTACTGTAAAAGAAAGGGCCCACTGTTTAAACAGTTTGGGTCTGCATGCTGCGTAACCTTCCACCATCACAGCGCTCCAGCTCTGCACACTGGAGGAATGTAAAAATAAAGGGATTAGGAAGAAAACGAGATATTCACCTGATCTCTAACAAGATTCAGATCCAGAGGGAGGCAACTCTGACAAACCAGACAGAAGGAGCAGACCATTTTCTGCAGCTTCTTTAACTCAGCCTGAGAGAGAGACACAGAGAGAGAGAGAGAGAGAGAGAGAGAGAGAAAGAGAGTGAGAGAGACAGAGACAGAGGAAGAGACAGAGAGAGAGAGACAGAGGGAGAGCGAGAGAGAGAGAGAGCGAGAGAGAGAGAGAGAGAGAGAGAGAGAGAGAGAGAGTGAGAGAGACAGAGGAAGAGACAGAGAGAGAGAGAGAGAGAGAGAGAGAGAGAGAGAAAGAGAGAGTGAGAGAGACAGAGGGAGAGCGAGAGAGAAAGAGAGAGAAAGAAGAAGAAAGAGAGTGAGAGAGATAGAGGGAGAGAGAGAGAGAGAGAGAGAGAGACAGAGGGAGAGCGAGTGTGAGAGAGAAAGAGACAGAGTGAGAGAGACAGAGACAGAGGGAGAGAGACAGAGACAGAGGGAGAGCGAGAGAGAGAGAAAGAAAAAGAAAGAGTGAGAGAGATAGAGGGAGAGACAGAGGGAGAGCGAGTGAGAGAGAGAGAGAGAAAGAGAGAGAGAGAGAGACAGACAGAGACAGAGAGGGAGAGAGAGAGAGCGAGAGAAAGGGAGAGGGAGAGAGAGAGAGACAATCATGCCTTCATGACTGAACGGCCCAGTGAACAGGATCTGAAAGACTGTCTTATCCACACTAAAGGCTCCTTCAGCTCCCCCTCTCTTCTCCTTCAGAAATTTAGAATGGTGCAGCTTCAAAGTTGTTAAGTGCACTAGTGATATAATACCCAGCGCTGTGCCCAGATTACAGAGTTATTAATCAGTAAAATCAGTGATGGTGAAAGAACTGTAAACTACAGAGTTGAGAAATGGAATCATTCTGTATTTAATGATCAACATCTCCGGATCATCCATAAACGAATTCTGCTGACTAAACTCGTTATTAATGATGCAGCAGGTCAGTCTGATGTGTGTGTGTGTGTGTGTATATATATATATATATATAGATAAATAGATAGATAGATAGATATTATAAATATATAAATATGTAATTCCTGCTCAAACATTCTGAGAAACCTTCCTAATGTCTTTCCTTCTCGTTCATGACAAACCCCATTCGTCTGTTAGAGAACTGTGGTAAGAGAGAGCACCCCGGGCCTCACCTTGTCTGTTTGAGCAGCTGCTCGTGAAATCTTCACTTTCAACCAGAAGAGATGGAAAGCAGCGCACTTCAGGGCTGGGACCATCAACTACGCAGCATGCACACACAGTTTAGCACAAACAATTCCACAATCTAATATTCTCACTGAAAATAATGCAAATACAAATATAAATATTTATGAGGTATACAGTGCTGTGCAAAAGTCAGAGACCACCCTTTGTTGGATACAATAATATACAACAAGGAAAAGAAGAATCAAAGAAAAGACTGAACTTCACAAGTGTGAAAAAACAGCCCTGCAGATTACATTCAACACCCTATAGCAGAAATACAGCTGCAGTGAACCCCAAACACTGAAACCATCATATTTAGTGATTATCACAGTGACTGTGAAATGTTTGGTTTCTGCCTTTTCCCTGATAATACAGATAATAATGGGCTAGAAATAAAAATCCAGAAATGAAATAAACACATGGTGGTCTATGGCAGCACTATTTAATATGAAATAATTAAGCCACTGTAGATCCTACTGATCAGTCCCATGGTGTATTACTGTCTGTGTTTACATTACCTCGTCAATCTCCCTCGACTCTATTCCAGTCGTAAGCAGTGACACGCAGGGCTCAAACAGGTTCAGTGCAGTCATATCTCTGGCACTGATACACACATACACACACAGTTTAAATATACACCAGGTTCCCACGCCTCCACAACTACAGCGCTCGGATTAAACCGATCATCTGGACTTGGAATGTAGGTTTACTCGTGCTGGCACAGTTTTACTATCTACCAGCTTACAGTCTTAACCTCCTGACATACAGACCGGGTGATCTACACACATACGGAATAGGATGCGTATCCGTTGTAGGGCCCCACCAATACATTAGGTGGTCTGTAATGTCAGGGCAGCCTATGATCTTACTCATCACTACTGGATGAAGATAACACTGAGGACATGCCTATTTATTTAGCTGCCACAGCAACAACTGTCCTATCACCTGGGATCTCTCTAATGCCAGTGTTGAGCTATAAGACAGCAGGACAGGCTTAACTTATTATGTACTGAACACTGTTTAACAAAACGTCCTGTCCTTGTGATCGGGCCTCATCCTCAAATATACTACTTCAAAGAACTGCAAGCATATAGGAGAACGGTTAGAGATTCTATAGTCTAAAGACTGTTACAGTGAGATTAGGCACAGGGCTGCCCGCAGGCCAAGCCCAACAGAAACTCGATACAGGACGCTGCTTAAACAACTTCATCATTAAACATATGACTGCACCCGGACGGAGGAGTCACACTGCACAGCCACGGGGAAGGAAGATAAACGTCACAGGGAACCATAAAAGATAAAACATATAGACTGAGATATATGGCTACACATACAAAACACAGACGTAGAGTCCGTCAGAATGCCACGTCTGCTACGCCAGGTGTCTCTGCAACCTTGGGCTACTTTGCACATCGGACAACTCGTTGGATCTTTTTCGTGTAGGTCTCCCGGATCCTTTCATTCATTCATTCATCCATTCATCCATCCATCCATCCATTCATTCCCGTCAGGTAATTCCTTCTGGGTGCAGCTATTTTTGATGATGAGTGTACAAACCTGCTAAAGACTGCAAGCCTCTTCAGGGAGGTTGTAGCACTGTATACATCATCCTCATCAGCTGTACCCTGCGGGGGCGGAGTCAAGGCTGTGAGGACCGCACTGTGATGCTGCCGCAGACTTGTAAGACTGGTACAGTTTCGCTCTTCACACTTACGAACACAAAGGGTTTGCTGCCTGCTAACAGGCTAACGGCTACTCACACAACCCCCACCACAAAGCACTTATTTCCCCAAATGAAAATGAGACTGGAGCTAAATAAGGAACCCTTAAGATATATGACCAAATGTATTACACTTCGTCAAGAAATTACAAAACACGACAATGTGAAAAACTGATGGACCAACTATTTTAATAGAAATACCCCAAAATATCCATCACCTGTAACACAACAGTCTGTGCCTCTCGATCATATCCTGATCTGTAAATGGTCTTTATAATAATGATCAAGTATTATAACTTAGCCTTAGAATAACAGAATGACCCCTGTCAGGAACCACTGACTGAATATGACAGGAAGACGGCGAGTGTCATGGAGGAATGGGAGAGCGTAGGAGGAGAGAGGAGTCATGCTTGTTTTCGGAGTTTGGAGATGCCATTTTAGAATGTGGTGTATGAAGGTAAAGCTGAGCTGAGATTTCCAGTAAAGCTGAACTGGTAAAGGACAGGTTTGGGGGGAAACCCCCACGCTACATGTTTGAGGGGAGAGCGTCCACTACTGCTGTTCACACTTCAAACACAGCACTGATGTGACCACAGCCTCCAGGTCTGAGGTGGTTATCAAGCTAGCAGTGTAGCTGAGCTGTGTATGTGCATGTTTTGTGGGTTGTCCAAAAAATCGACAAAATTAGATATTTATGTAGCATAGCATCAAAAACCGTTTCATGCTATTGCCCATAGGTATCAATACCTATCCAGTGTGTAGGTGCCAGTATTGAAGTTGATGCCAATAACTTTCGTTACTGATCAGAAACGTCATAGATCTGGGCTTCAATAAGAAACATTTTGATATTCTGCACTACAAACAATATCTCAGTACAGCATCCCTGACCAACATGAATCACATTTATACCTGTAATTAATACCTGTAATTTATACCTGTTATTTATACCTGTAATGAATACCTGTAATTTATACCTGTAATTAATACCTGTAATTAATACCTGTTAATTATACCTGTTATTTATACCTGTAATTAATACCTGTTATTTATACCTGTAATTAATACCTGTTATTTATACCTGTAATTAATACCCGTTATTTATACCTGTAATTAATACCTGTTATTTATACCTGTTATTTATACCTGTAATTAATACCTGTAATTAATACCTGTTATTTATACCTGTAATTAATACCTGTTATTTATACCTGTAATTAATACCTGTAATTAATACCTGTTATTTATACCTGTAATTAATACCTGTTATTTATACCTGTAATTAATACCTGTTATTTATACCTGTAATTAATACCTGTTATTAATACCTGTAATTAATACCTGTTATTTATACCTGTAATTTATACCTGTAATTAATACCTGTAATTAATACCTGTTATTTATACCTGTTATTAATACCTGTTATTAATACCTGTAATGTATGTCCAGATGTAAGATAACTATCTAAGCAGAAGGATATTTGTCCAGTCGTGTTTTGCCCCCGTTGCTGTTCATTACTGTACTTTACTCTTCCTTCCCAGTGTATAATTTACATAAATAAATTCTATAGATTTGCACAGCGAGTTGTGAGGTGTGGAACCCACCTGTAGGATGTCTGAGAAGTGTGCCGTAAACTTCTCGAGCGTTGCGTCCAGCAGCTGGCTCACAGATCTCTGGGCACGGGCCGAGAAGGTGTACTGATCTGAACACAACACGTGCAGAACGCGTACAGAGGCCTCCAACAAACAGTCCTCATGATGCTTCTCGACAACTTCACACACCTGAGACAACAGCAGCTCCACATACTGGTAGGAAACACAGACCGAGACCACGGCCTCATTACCAAACTATCTGGAAATGATGAAACCTGTATCAGTTCATTAACCAAACCAGACTCCAAACTCTCTAACCAAACCAGAGTCCAAACCCTCAAAGGTCAAACACAATCCACATCTACCTTTTCAAGGCGACCCGTACTGCCGTAGGCTTCAAGGTCAAAATAGAGCGGCGCTCTCAGCAGACAGGTCACTTTCTCAACGTCTGCAGAGAACTAGGCCGAGGGAGGAACGAAGTCAGTGTCAGGCATGAAATCAGCAGGACAGCCTTCAACCAAAAAACCACCTCTGGTAAATAAAACCGTCACCTTGGCCAGTAACTGTGGCAGCAGGGGTATGAAACGGTGGGTGATGCGTCTTTTCTCTTGAGCTTGGAGCTTCCTGCTTTTCATTCCTAAATTCTAAAAACCCACAGCATTATGGATCAAAGCAGTATCCTGCAAGCCGTCGTTCGAAGGTGTGGTGGTATTGTTAAACTGAGAAACGTTCTGCTTTCAGCACATGGTTTACATTTAGACCTTTAATCAGACCATTAATCAGACCTTTAATCAGACCTTTAACTCCACCAAGGACTCGGATGTGCTCGATGACAACCGACTGCATTAGTAACTCATCAGATTTTAAATCTCCTTCATCAGATCAGTACTTCTACTTCCTCCTGCGGCTCCGTTACCTTCTTCCCCAGCGCACGCTGTGCGGGCGGTGTGGATTCTGCTGCCTGTCTGACTGCACATATCATGAGCTCAATCAGAGCAGCCTCTTCATCATCATCCAGCCCTAACATTACAGTACACACCACACACAGATACACACCACACACACAGAGACACACCACACACAGAGACACACCACACACACAGAGACACACCACACACACAGAGACACACCACACACACACAGATACACACCACACACACAGATACACCACACACACAGAGACACACCACACACACAGATACACACCACACACACAGATACACACCACACAAACACCCACACAGACACTTTGATCCACTGAATGCTAAGACATGCTTGAGTGTTTGGCAGTATGAAAGAAATCAGGGGTGAGAGAGAAGGTCTCTCACGAGACTCACCTTTCCCCTCTCCTCTCTCCTGTAACAACAGTGATGTCATCGTTTCCCAGTCTCTCAGCTCCTTGCCTGCCACGGCCCAGAGACTGTCGACCAGGTACTCAGCATGCTCGTGATACTGACGCATGAAATTAGATTATATATGTACAGATATACTGTAATTATCAGAATACCATTTTCGGACATTTGGATAACTGAAGCACCATTGACACACTTTTAGAAAACAGTGCCTGATCAACTGGACGTATAGTTTTGTGTTTGAATATATTTTAAACTGTGGTGTCAGCATTAAAACTGGTCAACTAAAACCATCAGTTACCCGGAACTGAATCTGTCTGTGCACCGGTTGAGTCCATAGCCTGTGGTTTATGCCAGTGTAATGTAAGCTAGCAGGTACAGGTTAATTTGGCCTGAGAATGATGAATTTAGGAGCTGCAGCTGCTTATAAAGGGGGCAGGTGTTCCTTACACACATTAGGGCTTTACACTCGAACACTGTGACTGGTGCTCTAGCTCTAATGAATCATCATCCCTACAAAACAGGCTTAGGTGCCTCAGAGGGGGTCGGATCAATAACGGTGCTGTAAGGTAAGGCTACCTTGGCGTACAGTAATGTTACCTTGCTCTGGATAAAGAAGGATATGAGGAGGTTGAGGAAAGTGACGTTGCGTTTCTCTGGTTCCACCTCTGATAAGGTATCCACCTCGGTGCACAGCCTGCACAAAACCGCGGGTACGGTGAATCATGAGCGTAGGTTGGATCTGCGTTTACGATGGTGGTGGAAGATGAACTCACATATGATAAAGGAACTCTCCAGCCACAGAGGCCAGTCCCCTGTGTGCAGCAAACACCAAAGGGTATACACGACCGCACTCCTCGCCAGTCAGACCGTCCTCCATCCTCCTACACACAAAGTTTAAGACTACCCTTCTCCGCAGGCACACATGCACCATCCATCCCAGCCAACACTCACTGTTTGATGAGCAGCAGCAGTCTGACCGTCTCCTCAGCCACGTCGGAATCTTTGTCCAGGACCATGCATAACAGTCTCTCCTTAACACATCAGATCCAACGGTGACACGAGCACAACAGCAGAGAGAGCCCAAACGTGCGCCTACACGCCAACTCACCTTAAAGCGGCTGGTAAAGAGTTCCAGACGCCCGATAAAGTCCTTCTCCTCGTACAGCTTCTGCAGGGTCAGCACACACTGCATGCGAACGCTGGCTTGCTGGGAAACCAAAACATGGACTAAGTGTTAATGGCACTATACTTATATAATTATATATACTTAATATTATAATATAAAATATTAAGTATAAGAATATTTTTGGGTTAGCTTGGGTTTCCATTTGATGGCGATTAATTTATTTAACCTCAGCAGTAAGCGTACTGTGCTGCCTGAAGAAGTTTATTCTCCAGGGGAGTGTCTGCGTATGGAAGCAGATCAGCAGCAAAATTCTAATGAAAATAAAACCTGTAATATTTAAATTTATTTTTCAGTGTAAATTTAAATTTTCCACTTTTGGGCTCAAAATGGAAAATCAAATTATGTCTGACAATTTTAATTTGTAGGATTGTAGCATGTAAGTTCATTTACACAGAAACATGGACACTTAATAATCAGTTTTATTTAAAATGAAATGTATTTCCTGAACTGTGCTCGGCGTGATGACGCAGTAAAGGTGTCAAAGTGATTATTAAGGTGTCGTTTTCCTTGTGATAGGATTCTGCACTCTCAATAAAGGCATTTAAAACATTATCAAACAGAACACCGGGAAATTCTCATGTAGAAATGACTTATTCCTGTCTAAGTTCAAACACATCTGTAAATACACTCTGTTGTGTTTTCATTTTCACACTTCCCACCCTCTACAGCATTCCCTCAGGGAGGACACAGCAGCAGGCTCAGCAGAAAAGGTTCATCTGGACTGAAGAGGCTGAAGAGTTTAAATAAATTCAGATGATGCACAACAGAGCCATATATCGACTCAATACAGTCTTTACACATGACCTGATGAGACAGCCTGACGTAAAACTGACCACCATCCAGATAAAGCATTCCCACCCTGATGAGATTCCTGGGAAGTCGAAATTGAAAATGCAAGCAGGTGTAACACGTGTGTTAGTGTGTGTGTGCGGAAGACCTTGTCATGCAGCATCCAGCCTATATACTTGAGGTATCCATCATTAAGGAAGGCGGCAGGATTTCCTCTTAACCACGCTCTCATCTCCCTCATACAGATGGCACGGATCTCCGGAACTCGGTCTCTATAGCGATGCACAAAAACTCCCTTGAAGACGGCATTTGTCAGAGAGCGCAGCTCTTCCTCGTGCTCCAGAAGCTGCACACAGAACACATGAAAACGACTGTAAAGATTTCCTGCTCACTAAATGTGCCAAAGGCCACACTGAAACTCTGGCGCATGTTTTTATATTACAGCTAACATGTATTCTACCTGCCAAATACATTTAATGCCCTCCTGATTTCTCTCTTCCTCCTACTTTAACTCTTGTTTAAAAGGGTCCATTTAATTCTACTCTGCAGTGTGCTCCTCTATATACACTGGTTTACACTGAGGCACTTCCAGCTGCATGTATAATAAAGGTGTAGTATAAATAAGAAGGATTACCACTACCACTTCTACTATCCAGTATTTCTAGATGAACATGGTAACCTCGTTGAGGGAATTCTGAAGCTCCTCCAGCCTTTCGGTGGCCCTGTGTTGAGCACCCTTGTTTTTCTCCAGCTGTAGGCGTCTCTGAGTCACCTCTGCCTGTGCGTACACCAACGCGGTCACCTCCACCACGGCGGACATCAGATGCATGGCTACACAAGCGACACAAAAGTCATGCTAAAGCTAAAATCAAATCAACTACTAAACCCCGTTAACGGGACCCCTGACTGTATAGGCCATGATCTGGCACCTCCAATAACAAATACAGAAACTGATGCAGTACTTTATAATCCAAACCCAGCAGTTCTGTATTAAAAACAGACTAACTCATTTTACTGGTCTGTTTCTGCTTCTGCTGCCACATCATGCTTGTTCTCTCTCTCGCTCATACACTAAGAGATAAATATTTAAATCTCATTTATCATTCAGCCTTTGAACCTTCTGTTAAGTTCACATTAAAGAGAGAAACTTTTATGGTTGTCTTGATCTTTGTGTCAGGCAGGTTCACGACTCCACGTGTCACTCCATGGGTCAGGCAACATGGCTCCAATGCGTATGCACTGTGCAACTGCAGGTAGTGTTTACAGATTGGACAGCTTTCTAGAGGATTCTAAGTTCTAAAGGATATGGACCATTTCGTAAAGGTTTGTTACGTACTATGAGACAACAGTAAGCAAACCTACAAACCAAATGTAACATGAACCGTAACAGCTAGTCCCAGCAGGCAACTCTAATGACTTACTAACCCTAACCCTCCACAAAATAATCCTCATATAGATATAATATATAATATAGATATAGTCCTAAATGTGCTGATATAGGTAACTCTGTTATAAACACAGCCTTAGTCTCCAGGATACTGACCTGAACAAGGGAAAAGTGAAACCTGGTCTAAATAGAACTATACTGAAACTGAGCTGTAAGGGGTAGTGGTTAAAATCTCCCCTATATGAAACGGGACCACCCTTTAAGATCTGCATTCGTCATCAGTCAGCCGTCAGAGGCTTTTCTGGAAAGCACAGACTTTTACACATCAGTCAGTCTAACTAGTCGCCCAATAAACCAGAGCACAAACAGAAACGACAGGACTTCACTAACAGGCTGCTGGCGGTGCCTGCCGTGCCAGCAGAGGAGGGTGGAGTTCAGCTCCTCACTGCTTAAACACATTTAGAGCATCATGTGACTTCAAGGGGGGTGGGGGCAATTATTTATTATCTCCACCCAGAATTCTTCAGTGATATGAAGCTGAGCTGAGCTTTTTAATCTCCAGCTTTAAGATCCAATTTCCCCGTTCCTCCTTAAAGGGTGCAGCAACCTCAGGTACCAGACCGTAACTGCTGCACCATTTAAGGTGGAATGGGAGATTCCTCCAGGTAGCGCCGAGACCTCAGCGTATCACTGGTGATCTATACGTGCGTGTTCTGAAGAAAATGACCATGAAACCCTTTTACAGTCTTACAGTACAGCGGAGGCTTCGCCCTACCCCTCCATCTCAACACCAACGTGGACATGCCAAACAGAGGGGTGGGGCTTAGTGCCGAGGCGAGGGGTGAAATGGCATTGGGCCTTACGGTGGGCCACTGTACCGCAGTTTACACTGGGGGAACTGTCTTTAGGGACCTTACCGATGAGTGTGCTGGTGTGTCTGAAAGCTCGGACCTGGGAATCTGCCAGACCAGTAAGGAAAGCAACCAGCGAAGAAAAGAGAACATCGTCATACAGCAGGCTGTTCTGGCAGCGCCGCACCAACAAGGACACAAATTCACACAAGCCTTCACAGAACCGCCGGCCCAGAGAACCGCCTGCCACC
The DNA here is from genome assembly GCA_024036415.1 of Prochilodus magdalenae. Taxonomy (NCBI): domain Eukaryota; kingdom Metazoa; phylum Chordata; class Actinopteri; order Characiformes; family Prochilodontidae; genus Prochilodus; species Prochilodus magdalenae. The sequence goes on from JAMWET010007842.1 coordinate 123,542, forward strand.
ACAGGGTAACTCCCCGAGTCCTGCAGGTGAGAAAACAAAGACCCATCATAGTTTTTATTATAGGACGTATTCAGAACATAAAGCAGGAATGGAATAACAGTCCTGAAACGCCAAACAGTAATCAATATCATAAACCGATCCAGCCAGGAATCCCTAGGTGCCTCACAGTTTCCTTTGATCACGGTTCAGAGCTGTGAGGCGTTAAAACGATGCAGCTTGTTTTCTATACAGAATTAATTTCCCCCCTCACTGTCTGACGACCCGGTACTTTAAAAACAAGGTATTTATAATGATCTATAATTAATTTACTTCCATTACCTTTGATTAATACAGGATATGTAAGCAACGGACCAGGTATAACCCGCGGGCACAGCACTGCACCTGTATTTTTACAGATTAGATCTCTCTCTGTGACCTGCCTTTTACACTACACTAGACACTCGCGGCCTGTGACTCTCATTCTCTGCTTTTTGACGCTAGCTGCTAATCACTGGTGATAAAATCCACATATAAGGTCTCTTCACGGGTTGATCTTCACGGCTTTTTGAAGAGTACACTGCCAGTTTTGGAGCAGAAGCATGTTATGGAATATGAACAGTTCACAATCCAACATAAAGAGACTGGAGACGGAGCCCAGCAACAACTACCGCTACAAACCAGCTCTCGATAAGGCAGGGTAAGGAGGAGCAGGAGTTTAACTACCAGCTTTAAAAACAGCAGCTCCGCTCACAGCCCACTGGAGCACAAACTCAGCTTACAGAAACGATTTCTGGCCGACTGTAACTGCAATAAGACTTTAATGTGTCAATAAGAAAACCTGTTTATATACGAATATAAATAGTATTGTATATTATTTTTTTAGGATCTGAGAAAATAATAAATAAAAATTATAATTAAATAATAATAATAATAAAATAATAATAATAAAATAATTAAGAGTTATTTATATAAGCGCTGTGTTTATTTACTCGCTATGGTGAAGTGATTACAGGAACCTTAACACAGTAAAACCACGTGAGTGGTCGAACACTTATAACCCTCTTCCCATGATGCCCAGTATTATTTATAGGTAGTGTGTGCTGTTGATGGGGCTGAAAAAAAAAAAAAAAAAGAAACCTGAAATCAAACGGTGAACCGGTTTTAAACAACGTGCTTAGGAGTCTAGCATTTCTACACGCGATGGTGTATATATATATATATATATATATATATATATATATATATATATCTATATATATATATATATATATATATATATATATATATATGACCTGTTTATTGGGTAGTAGATCCTAAATCTAAACTCCCTCAGGAGCTCTCCGTCTACAACACCAGGGCTAGCAGTCCAGAGGAGGCGGGGTTTTACCTGCAGCTGATTACATCTCAACCGCTGGATAATCCTTCACACCTACTCACCTCGTTAAACTCTTTAGTCAGGTGACTGATTATGTCAGCATTTTGCATAGTAGTGAACATCTCCAGTGTCACCGTCCCTAAAACAGAACGACCAAATTAAAATACAGAGTTTAGATTAGGGGGCATTAAACTCCTATACTACAAATAAACAGATCTGTGAAATGTGATGTTGTTCGGCTCTGTGTTATTTTTTTATTTTTGATGATGTGGTTGTTTTCACTGCTTGTTCTGTGTTACCCAGGTGTTAAATCAGTTTTAATATCAAAGACATTCTAAAGGACTTAACAAAAAGTTTTATTTACAACAGTCCACATCATCAGCGGCTTTCCCAGGGTGAAACTACCGGAATTCTGAGTAACTTGGACGTATAGACAGAGCTCTACCAATAAACCTTCATTCCTACCAACCCTGTTCATCTACCATCTCTCTTTTGTACAATGTCCGACAGTGTCATGGTCAGTGTTTTGTTTGGCAGCTGCTTGTTTGAACTTCATTCTACATTTACAGTAATGTATAGTCAGACGGGTACAGCGAGAAGGCCCTTACCTACGTCACAAGTATGGTCAAACTTCACTCGCATGTCTCACAATCCCAATCCTACCCCCCTCATTACTGTTCATAAACCCTGAGCTCTTCTATTAATAATATCTGAACCGTGTAACTTTAGAAACATCAGGACATGTAGGTTAGTTTGATCAAACACAGTCAGTATCGACTAACCCTCAAAGTTCAGGTTCCAGCATCAGAAGGTAAAAATGGGGTTCCTAAATCCACAGTTTGCTGAACATACACAGGGTCAAAGTTCAGACCTACCTTTGCAGCCACAGCACTGAACGAGAAAATTTAGGAGTTCACAAACTCCCTTCTCCCGGTCCTGCTTATAGTCATCAAGCCAATCATCAACCACTGTCTGTAACAGGAAATCATAATCAATTAATCAGATTTCACAAATGAATACCGGCGATTTCGATAAACGAGTTCAAACATTACCAGCTGAGATACTACTCACACACGCCTCTCCTTGTTTAAAATATTTGATGCTAAAATTTTGTTAAATGTGAGACCAGATGTTTCTGTCACGACACTCATCTGTTATATGTTAAAAACAAGTGAATAAAAATAAAAAAGAACTTCTGGGAAAATACAAGCACAGAGGGCAGGCAAGTTAGGATTATTTGCAAGTCCAAACTTTGGGTAGAACAAATAGCAGCCCACCAGGAGAGCGAAGATTATAATTTCCTGCTTCATGTTTAAAAGTGAAACAGGACCGAACCAAGGATGGAATATATACACGACGGTGGGCACCTAACGAAGACCAGTTCACTTCTGAATACCACTCACAGCCACGAACAGGAGGACCCCGGTACTTAATAACCCAGTGACACACACCACCCAGCATATGAAAACACCGAGCAGTGGCATTCATGTACAACACCTACCCACAGCCAGATACAGGCAGGAAGGCACCCCCCACCACTTTCACCGTACAGGAACAGAGAAGCCCTATTTCTGTAATAAAGCCCAGTTAAAGCTTCAGTCTCTTTATTACAGGCTGGACGTCAATTAAAACTCTAAATATTTAAAACTTAATTTGTTGAGCATTTCTAGTAAGAATTCTACAGTACAGGGCGCCTACGGTAGGCCTATAGATTTATACAGGCTACTACAATATAAATGAATAACGTTAGGGGTTCTGGTGCTGTTTAAGGAGTTTCCCTTCTCTCATCTGATTTAAGTTTGTCTGCTCAGCCTAAAGAAAAGCAGGTGTCCCAAACAGGCACCTCAAGGATTTTGTATACACAGTGTACACACTTATTTTGTGGTTTGCGTGGCCGGTAGACTTTCCTCGTACGCTAGCTGCAGAGTGGCTTATAATTGGTGAAAAATATAATTTGTTATATATATATATAGATAGATAGATAGATAGATAGATAGATAGATAGATAGATAGATAGATAGATACAGGGGTTGGAGAATGAAACTGAAACACCTGGTTTTAGACCACAATCATTTATTAGTATGGTGTAGGGCCTCCTTTTGCGGCCAATACAGCGTCAGTTGGTCTTGGGAATGACATATACTGCGTCCTGCACAGTGGTCAGAGGGAGTTTAAGCCATTCCTCTTGCAGGATAGTGGCCAGGTCACTACGTGATGCTGGTGGAGGTTCGTCCTTCTTGGTGGTATGCTGACATTACCCTGGATACCGTGGCTCTTGATACATCACATAGACTTGCTGTCTTGGTCACAGATGCGCCAGCAAGACGTGCACCAACAATCTGTCCTCTTTTGAACTCTGGTATGTCCCATAATGCTGTGTGCATTGCAGTATCTTGAGCAGAACTGTGCTCTTACCTGCTAACTGAACCTTCACACTCTGCTCTTACTGGTGCAATGTGCAGTTAATGAAGATTGGCCACCAGGCTGCTCCAATTTAGCCATGAGACCTCCCACACTAAAATCACAGGTGTTTCAGTTTCATTGTCCAACCCCTGTATCTGTGAACTTCAAAACAACACAAAAGGTTACAGAAATGTAATTTAGAAACAGCTCAGAATACAGCACGATGTTCTCACCACTACTGCGCTTCGGCCCGACCTCACAGCCTCATACATGTGTCCTCCGGTAGACTGGCTTCTTCCACCGTCAGTCCTCTGCCTTTTCGAGGACCGCTCTGTCTCCACTGCAGGCGTGAGAGGAGCTGTGGGTGTGCCAGGCTCAGCAGGACTGCTGCTGGTGTCTGAATGAACTGCTGTCCTCTGGCGAAGTCTTCTGGGAGACTGTGGAGAAGGGGCGGGGGTTAGTTACAGGATACCACAGGGCCGGTCGGTACTGCAGGAGAGAGCAAGCTGCCACACACCTGCGGGTCCAACGATGTGTCCAGTTTCCTCTTTGCGGTCCGCAGGTGGAGCTTAAAGTCCGCATCTGACAAATCATCCATTTCCTCGGGACTACCACAAACCACAGAGACACAGCCAGCATGTGGAACCTACACCTCTGTAACTGATTACCCCAAATACCACAAAGTACAAATACCACAGGTATTACACCGAGCCCATCCAGATCACCAATCAACAGGTACTTCCCTTACTGGACCAATCAAACAATGTCTTCTAGGTAAACAGAAACACGGCGCTTACATTATACAAATAAATAATAAAAGATCAAATAAAAACACCTGTTATAGAACACCTGTCCTAGCGAAGTGGCGTTAAACATAAAACAGCTTATTAGAAATATCGGTAACCCCACGGCAAGAATGGGTATTAAGAATAAAGGGTGATTTGTTAAAGCGGTCTATTATACATTTTAGAACATGAAGGTCGTGCGGTGTGTCACTCTCAGGTGTCACTCTCAGGTGTTCTAGAGTTAAATGCTACACGTCTATACTAACAGGTAATCAGGCTCTGGGTGAAGAAGATGTCTGTCTAAAAGAAAATATAAAAAATATTATTATATATGTTAAAAATGTACCTGTCCAGGTGAAGTTCTCTTTGATCCATGTCTTTCATCTTGTCCATGAAGGGCCCTGAAGAAACAATGGGTAGGTCTACATTAGTCAAATAGGGCTCTGAACCTGGGAAACCGGAATGAGCTGCGCTGTAAAGGGCTGCAGGGATCACTTAGACAGGATGAACCAGATGTGCCACCGCTGGACGTGACCACGGCGAGTGGGTTAGAACAAGGTCAAGGATTTTAAAGACGCGTGAGGCAGGACCATGCCAAGACTGAAAGCAGGAAAAATGGGCTCTGAAGGGTTACATATATTTCAATATAGAGATGATCCAGTTTGATGAACAGAAAAATAACGAGTCAGTCTTTTAATCCTGCTGTATAAACTTTAACGGTACTACCGTGAGGTTCTAGCCCAATACAGGCCGCAGTGGGGTGTGCCGTCTGGGGTAGCTTATTGAGATAGCTCTTGTTGAGGTAGCCTGAGGTGGGTTTCGTATCCACCGGCTCCTTACTCGACTGCTCCGGTCCACCTTAGCTAATGCTGCAGTGGAGCCTATTTTAAGGTGGAACGTAAATTAGCATACACCGCTAATTTCAGCTCCGCCCTCTTTACCTCCATATTCTGTGAAAAACACTGGGCCTGGTTTTCGGTTCCGTCCAAAGCACCCCTTCTAATAATGCAGATGAAGAGTGTGAGTAGTTTGGTCTCACAGCGGTCGTCAGGAACCGAACCTCTCATCAAGCCCGAGTCACGGAACCTGGCTAGAACTCGACAGACTGCCGTTAGCAGGCACGGCGTTATGAAGAGTGTCGTCCGGTGTACGAACCGTTAAGACGAACCGAGCTCAGAAACTCTTACAGGGGGTACTAGATAAGTTACTCAGCTAACAGGGGAACCTGTTCCAGAGAACAGCAGTGAAAGTTCAGTTAGCTGAATCATCTTGTTAGCACCAGTCTGAGAGACCTACCTACACTGTGCTGACTGGATTCGGTTCTCTTCGGTAGCGGAACCGACCGGTCCGGTTGTTGGTTCCAATTTAAAGCGCGAAAGAAAATCCACTCAGATGAGAAGAGATGAGAGTTCTGATTGGAGGAAAGACCTAACACGCGCGAAATAGGATTGGTCAATAACAACATATACTAGCGGGTGATTGGTCAGTTTGTCCGTTTCCACCCAGCAACGGAAGCAATCCAGGCTGTGATTGGTCGTGTGGTTTAACACCTAGACTTTTCCTAAAGTCTAGGTGATAAACTTCAAGTTAAGAGATTTAAACAGAGCTGTAAATCAAGCTTTTTTCGGACCGAAAAAAATAAAAAAAATAAATCCACAAACAAACTCGCCGAGCATCAAACTGCTCCAAATGTTAAAAACAAAAAATCAATAATTAATAATGATTATTAAGTTTTCCCACAGATTACATCTCATTTCCAGCCGTTCTGATATACATTTCTTGATTTTCCTGATTTTTGTTTATGAAGGTACTTGCCAGGAGGAAGCGGTTGCTCCCAGTGTCCCAGTGTCTGATCCCACTGTCCCAGTGTCTGATCCCAGTGTCCCAGTGTGCGATCCCACTGTCCCGGTGTCTGATCCCAGTGTTCCCAGTGTCTGATCCCAGTGTCCAGCCATGTTTAGGATATCATGTTTTGCTTGCCGAGCTGACTAGCTGTTCAGTTAGTGCTCACATGAGTGTATGTTAGCTAAACATTTATTTAACATTGACATCTTGTTTTATCACAGATACATTCATAAAACAGAAATCGATCGGTCTGAGGATCTTATTCTCAGGTCTGAAGATCTAGGGGTCAGTAAACCTCTATGAAAACAGAGGTAAAGGTATTTCACTTTAAGATGGAATGAGTAGATAATCCTTTGGCAAAACAACATATTTTAAATATACAGGAATTCAATCTAATCACTTCTCTGTTTTTTTATTATCGTTTGTTTGTTTGTTTAATTCTGCATGAATCAGCTGTTAATTATGTAAACAAAGCCATTCTGTGTGGCTATATGTGAATGCTCTGTTGTAGGGAAACTTAAAAAAAAAAATGTTTAAATAGCTATATTTGTGTCGTAGACATGGTGATCCCTGTGTACCATGTGTAGACATGGTGATCCCTGTGTACCATGTGTAGACATGGTGATCCCTGTGTACCATGTATAGACGTGGTGATCCCTGTGTACCATGTGTAGACGTGGTGATCCCTGTGTACCATGTGTAGACGTGGTGATCCCTGTGTACCATGTGTAGACATGGTGATCCCTGTGTACCATGTGTAGACGTGGTGATCCCTGTGTACCATGTGTAGACGTGGTGATCCCTGTGTACCATGTGTAGACATGGTGATCCCTGTGTATTATGTGTAGACATGGTGATCCCTGTGTACCATGTGTAGACATGGTGATCCCTGTGTACCATGTGTAGACGTGGTGATCCCTGTGTACCATGTGTAGACGTGGTGATCCCTGTGTACCATGTGTAGACGTGGTGATCCCTGTGTACCATGTGTAGACATGGTGATCCCTGTGTACCATGTGTAGACATGGTGATCCCTGTGTACCATGTGTAGACGTGGTGATCCCTGTGTACCATGTGTAGACGTGGTGATCCCTGTGTACCATGTGTAGACATGGTGATCCCTGTGTATTATGTGTAGACGTGGTGATCCCTGTGTACCATGTGTAGACGTGGTGATCCCTGTGTACCATGTGTAGACATGGTGATCCCTGTGTACCATGTGTAGACGTGGTGATCCCTGTGTACCATGTGTAGACATGGTGATCTCTGTGTACCATGTGTAGACATGGTGATCTCTGTGTACCATGTGTAGACGTGGTGATCCCTGTGTACTATGTGTAGACATGGTGATCCCTGTGTACTATGTGTAGACATGGTGATCCCTGTGTACCATGTGCAGACATGGTGATCCCTGTGTACCATGTGTAGACGTGGTGATCCCTGTGTACCATGTGTAGACATGGTGATGCTTGCTTCCTGTCACCTCCACTGCAATCTGAACCATTCCACAGTAAACCCACTCTGAATCACTCAAACACTGAACTTTGGATTCCCTTTAGGAGTAGCGCTGGCTCAGGCATGTATGTTATTATCTAATTAGCTGGATAACATGGTGTTCTCTGGGACTCCATTCACCACTCTTATCAGGACTACTGGAAAGCTGGCATGAAGGAATGTTTATATCCGATCTCAGTACACTGATCTTGTGCCTGACAGTTGACTTAAATTGTGATCTCCCCCCCCACCCCGAAGCCATTTCTCATCCACTGCATGGATTTTGTGATAGTCCAAAAATAACCTGGTCATCCTGAACCTATGATATAGTGTTCTGAAGGTGTTTAATAATCTAGGATGCCATTGAAATAAAATTATACATGGTAATATTGGGACATATGGGTAATATTTTTTATGCGTTTGTAAAATTCTCTATATGTGTATTTTTGCATGGTCTATTAAATTACAGAATGGGTGTGTCTGGGTTAGTCCTTAACATTGTACAGAATCCACATATGAAGTAATATGAACTTAAGTCATATAGTTCAGACCGCAAACAGCTCTTTCTCTTTTAATAGCACATTAGCCACTGATCTATAACTTTAATAATGAAATGCCAAACCCAACCACCACATCTCCTTTTGCTCCTTCTCTCTTTTTTAAATCTTGCTTAGTAGACAGACCTGAGGTCGGAGTTAAAGTCATGCCTAAAAAAGTGGTTGAGGTTAATCTGCTTAATTCACAGTCTATATTTAAATGTAAGTTTTGTGGGTGTAATCTCGGCCATCTATTGACCCACACCTGTGCAGTACATACTGTATACACACCTGTGTGCTGAAGCCATCCGGGTCTAAGTACATTCAAATGAAATATGGTATTTATTTTATATATTAAGTGAGACTTCTTGGTATTTTGTGGCGCACAGTTTTATTGGGATCACAGCCTCTTACTTCTACATAGGATCAGAGATGGGTGTTTGTGCTCCAGCAGACATGAAGACGTTAGAGGGAAGGAAGTGGTGGACAGTGGTTTCAGAGTACACCACACAGAGACTGATCCGGGTAAAGGGCTAAAGGGGGGCTAGCCCTGGAGGAGAGGAGTGTGAGGTTGGCACTAGTGGAGAGGTGGTGAATAAAACTGGTGGTGATATGGTGTAAGCGGCTGGCCCTGGAGGTGAGGTGGTGTAGGAGGACGGGTGGAGGTGAGGTGTTGTAGGAGGACGTGTGGAGGTGAGGTGGTGTAGGAGGACGTGTGGTATAGTAAGCTGGTCCTGGAGGTGAGGTGGTGTAGGAGGACGTGTGGAGGTGAGGTGGTGTAGGAGGACGTGTGGAGGCGAGGTGGTGTAGGAGGACGTGTGGAGGTGAGGTGGTGTAGGAGGACGGGTGGAGGTGAGGTGGTGTAGGAGGACGTGTGGAGGCGAGGTGGTGTAGGAGGACGTGTGGAGGTGAATGTGT
>JAMWET010007843.1:0-5000 GCA_024036415.1 Prochilodus magdalenae
GGCTGGAGTCGGACTGGGACAGAGTTTTTGTAGGGCTAGAGTCGGACTGGGGACAGATTTTGTTGGGCTAGAGTCGGACTGGGACAGAGTTTGGTTGGGCTAGAGTCTGGACAGAGTTTTGCTGGGCTAGACACTGGGAGCGTTTGTTGGGCTAGAGTGACTGGGACAGACTGGGCTAGAGTCGGACTGGGACAGAACATAGTCGGACTGGGACATAACTGTTGTAGGGCTAGAGTCGGACTGGGACAGAGTTTTGTTGGCTAGAGGGACAGAGTTTTGTTAGGGCTAGAGTCGGACTGGGACAGAGTTTTGAGTTTTGCTGGGCTACGAGTCGGAGCTGGGGGGGACAGAGTTTTGTAGGGCTAGAAGTCGGACTGGGACAGAGTTTTTTAGCTAGAGACTGGGACAGATGTTTTGTTGGGCTAGAGGGACTACAGGAGTCTAGAGTCTGACTGGACCGAGTTTTGTAGGGACGGACTGGACAGATTTTTGTTGGGCTAGAGTCGGACTGGGACGAGTTTGTTGGGCTAGAGTCGTCTGGGACAGAGTTCTGTAGGGCTGGTCGGAAGACAGAAAGCTTTTGCTTAGAGTTGGACTACAGAGTTTGGTCGGACGATTGGGACAGAGTTTTGTTGTGGGGCTGCTAGAGTCCGAACGGACGAATTGTGTTGGGCTAGAGTGCACTGGGACAGAGTTTTGTAGGGCTAGGGACTGGACGGATTTTTGTTGGCTAGAGTCGGACTGGGACGGAGTTATTTGTTGGGCTAGAGGTCGGATCGGACTGGAGTCGGACTGGGACAGGCTAGAGTCGGACTGGGACAGAGTTTTGTAGGGCTAGAGTCGACTGGGACTAGGGACGGACTGGGACAGAGTTTGTTTGGCTAGAGTCGGACTGGACAGAGTTTTTTGTTGGGGAGTCGGACTGGACAGAGTTTGCTGGGCTATGAGTCCGGAGCCTGGGACGAGATGTTTTGACTGGGCTGTGTTTGGGCTAGAGTCGAACTGGGACAGACTGTGGTGGGCTAGAGTCGGACTACTGTGACAGAAAGGGCTGTGACCTGGGCTGTTGGGCTAAGTCGGACTACTGGTTTTGTACAGTCCCGGACTGGAAGTTTTGCTGTAGGGCTGGACAGAGCCTGGGCGAGACTGGGACAGAGTTTGACTAGAGTCGAGACAGGTTTTTTTAGACGGACTGGGACCTAGAGTTTTGTGGGCTAGAGTCGGACTGGGACAGGAGTTTTGTTGGGCTAGTAGTCGGACTGGGACGAGTTTGTTGGGCTAGAGTCGGACTGGGACAGAGTTTTGTTGGGCTAGAGTCGGACTGGGACAGAGTCGGCTAGAGTCGGACTGGACAGAGTTTTGTAGGGCTAGAGTCGGACGGACAGCTTTGTTGTGCTAGAGTTGGAGTCGGACAGAGTTTTGTTGGGCTAGAGTCGGACTGGACCTGGGAGTCAGACTGTGACAGATTGTGTTTCGACTGGGACAGGGGTAGGGCTAGAGTCAGACTGGGACTGGGCTAGAGTCGGACTGGGAGAGTTTTGTTGGGCTAGAGTCGGACTGGGACCGAGTTTTTGTAGGGGCTCGGACTGGGACAGAGTTTTTTTGGCTGTCCGGCTAGAGGTAGTAGGGCTAGAGTGGAACTGGGACAAGAGTTTTAGTTGCTAGAGTCGGACTGACAGAGTTGGGAGTCTGACTGGGACAGAGTTTTGTTGGGCTAGAGTCGGACTGGGGACAGAGTTCTGTGCTGGGCTAGAGGACGGATTTTGTTGGAGTCCGACTGGGAGAGAACTGTGTAAGGGCTAGAGTCGGACATGGACAGAACTGTGTAGGGACAGGACTGGGACAGAATGTGTAGGCTAGGTCGGCTAGAGTCGGCTAGAGTCGGACTGGGACAGTTTTGTGGGCTAGAGTCGACTGGGACTAGTTTTGCTCTAGGACTGGGACGGAGTTTGTACTGGGCTAGAGTCGGACTGGGACGAGTTTTGGTAAGTTGAGGTTGACTGGGGGCTAGGGCTAGAGTCGGACTGGGACAGAGTTTTGTGGGCTAGAGTGGGACAGAGTTTTGTGTGGGCTAGAAGGTCGGCTGGTACAGAGTTATTTTCTGGGCTAGAGTCGGACTGGGACAGAGTTTTGTAGGGCTATAGTCGGACTCGGACTGGGACACGGGGACAGTTTTTTAGGGCTAGAGTCGGACTGGGGACTAGGGGATCGGACTGTACAGAGTTTTGTTGGTGGCTAGAGTTCGGACTGGGACATGAGTTTTGTAGGCTAGAGTCGGGGACTGGGACAGAGTTTGCTGTTGCTAGAGTCGGACTGGGACAGAGTTTTTGGTTGGGCTAGAGTCGGACTGGACAGAGTTTTTGTATGAGCTAGGTGTTGGACAGGCTAGGCTAGAGTCGGACTGGGACAGAAGTTTTGTTTGGGCTAGAGTCGACTGTTGTAGGGCTAGAGTCGGACTGGGACAGAGTTTTGTTGGGCTAGAGTCGGACTGGGACAGAACTGTGTTGGGCTAGAGTCGGACTGGGACAGAGTTTTGTAGGGCTAGAGTCGGACTGGGACAGAGTTTTGTTGGGCTAGAGTCGGACTGGGACAGAGTTTTGTTGGGCTAGAGTCGGACTGGGACAGAGTTTTGTAGGGCTAGAGTCGGACTGGGACAGAGTTTTGTAGGGCTAGAGTCGGACTGGGACAGAGTTTTGTTGGGCTAGAGTCGGACTGGGACAGAGTTGGGAGGGAGTCGGACTGGGACAGAGTTTTGTAGGGCTAGAGTCGGACTGGGACAGAGTTTTGTTGGGCTAGAGTCGGACTGGGACAGAGTTTTGTAGGGCTAGAGTCGGACTGGGACAGAGTTTTGTAGGGCTAGAGTCGGACTGGGACAGAGTTTTGTTGGGCTAGAGTCGGACTGGGACAGAGTTTTGTTGGGCTAGAGTCGGACTGGGACAGAGTTTTGTTGGGCTAGAGTCGGACTGGGACAGAGTTTTGTTGGGCTAGAGTCGGACTGGGACAGAGTTTTGTTGGGCTAGAGTCGGACTGGGACAGAGTTTTGTTGGGCTAGAGTCGGACTGGGACAGAGTTTTGTTGGGCTAGAGTCGGACTGGGACAGAGTTTTGTTGGGCTAGAGTCGGACTGGGACAGAGTTTTGTTGGGCTAGAGTCGGACTGGGACAGAGTTTTGTTGGGCTAGAGTCGGACTGGGACAGAGTTTTGTTGGGCTGTGGGCGGAAAGGTGTCGCGTGACCCGCGGGGCGATTACCCTCGTTGAGTCTGCTTACCTCCGGTAGCTGTGCGTGTGTGTAACGGAAGCCCGTGTGCAATCTTGACGAGGACTTCCCCCTTCGGCTCTGAGCCGTCCAGCAGATCATAATGCTGAGTGTCCGGGAGATGGAACTACAACACACACACACCCGCACACACACACCCACACACACTTAGGCAGATTGCTGCGGGGTGAAGGAGCGGTTTAGTTTTACAGCCGGCTGTAGCAGCGCTCTCCAGAGAGGGTCAACTTTAGACTGATTAGCTGGACGGGCTCCTGCCCCTCCTGATGCCCCCCTGAACTACACCACTCAGAGTTTCCCCTGCACTTACACACAGACTGAGCACTGCTGGGCTACGGGGGGCACGGGAGGGAGGAGTGGGCAGCTCTGGAGATCAGGGACTAGCGCTTAACCGACCTTAACGGCCTGTAGGGGTCAGATCTCCCGCTGAGACACACCCAGCAGAACCCCCCACTTCACAGGACAAGTACCGAGTCCCCTTGTGTGTTTGAGGTGGTAGTACCTTCAGGCTCCTGCAGATGGCGCTGCATGGTGGGATGCTATAAGGATGGTGAGGCTATAAATACCTGTGGGGTGTGAGTGACGGGATCCATAGATTGGGAAGAGGTGCTACAGTGCAGGGAGTGGCCAGGGAAGGCCTCCACCAGATCTGGACCACCTGACCAGTTCTCTGATGTGAGAGTGTCTGAACACTGATGTGGCTACACCCAGAACCTGGTCCAGACCATGCCCAGTCCAGTACTACAGGCTGTCAGGTACGGTTCCGTCACAGGGGACTCACAGATAGAGACCAGCGTGGACTCCGGCTCTGAGATGAGCTCAGTGACTGTACAGCAAGCCCGTAAGAGTGAGGAGCTGGAGGAGGACCTACCGTGGAGGAGGGACTCGAGGGTCCGGTGGAGAGGGTTTTCCAAAAACACCAGCAGAACATCAGAAAACACACATGGAACACGGACAGGTACACTACTGAGAGAGAGAGAGAGAGAGAGAGAGAGAGAGAGAGAGAGAGAGAGAGAGAGAGAATGAGGGGGGAGAGAGAGGGAGAGAATGAGAGGGAGAGAGAGAGGGAGAGAATGAGAGGGAGAGAGGGAGAGAATGAGAGTGAGAGAGAGGGAGAGAATGAGAGTGAGAGAGAGGGAGAGAATGAGGGGGGAGAGAGAGAGAGAGAATGAGAGTGAGAGAGAGGGAGAGAATGAGGGGGGAGAGAGAGGGAGAGAATGAGGGGGGAGAGAGGGAGAGAATGAGAGGGAGAGAGAGGGAGAGAATGAGAGGGAGAGAGGGAGAGAATGAGAGTGAGAGAGAGGGAGAGAATGAGAGTGAGAGAGAGGGAGAGAATGAGGGGGGAGAGAGAGGGAGAGAATGAGAGTGAGAGAGAGGGAGAGAATGAGAGGGAGAGAGAGGGAGAGAATGAGGGGGGAGAGAGAGGGAGAGAATGAGAGTGAGAGAGAGGGAGAGAATGAGAGTGAGAGAGAGGGAGAGAATGAGGGGGGAGAGAGAGGGAGAGAATGAGGGGGGAGAGAGAGGGAGAGAATGAGAGTGAGAGAGAGGGAGAGAATGAGGGGGGAGAGAGAGGGAGAGAATGAGAGGGAGAGAGAGGGAGAGAATGAGAGAGAGACAGAGAGAGAGAGAAAGAGGGAGAATGGGGGGGAAAGGGAGAGGGAGAGAATGAAAGAGAGAGAGAGACACAGAGAGAGAGAGAGAGAGAGAGAGAGAGAATGAGGGGGGA
>JAMWET010007843.1:7500-37500 GCA_024036415.1 Prochilodus magdalenae
GAGAGAGAGAGAAAGAGAGAGAGCAGGAGAAAGAGAGGGAGAAGAGAGAGAGAGAGAGACGAGAGAGACAGACAGAGAAGAGAGAGAGACGAGATAGAGAGCAGGAGAAAGAGAGAGAGCAAGAGAGAGAGAGGAGAGAACAGAGACAGAAGACAGAGAGACAGAAGGGATAGAGCGAGCGAGTGAGCGAGAGACAGACAGAAGAGAGAGAGGGGAGAGGAGAGAGAGCAAGAGAGAGACAGGAGAGAGACAGAGGAGAGAGAGAGCAAGAGAGAGCGCAGGAGAAAGAGAGGAGAGGGAGACAAGAGAGAGAGAAGGAGAAAGAGAGAGGAGAGAGAGAGGAGAGAGAGAGAGAGAGAGAGAGAAAGAGAGAGAGCAGGAGAAAGAGAGGGAGAAGAGAGAGAGAGAGAAAGAGAGAGAGCAGGAGAAAGAGAGGGAGAAGAGAGAGAGAGAGAGAGAGAGAGAGAGAGAGAGAGAGAGACGAGAGAGACAGACAGACAGAAGAGAGAGAGACGAGAACAGAGACAGAAGACAGAGAGACAGAAGGGATAGAGCGAGCGAGTGAGCGAGAGACAGACAGAAGAGAGAGGGGAGAGGAGAGAGACAGACGAGAGAGCAAGAGAGAGGAGAGGAGAGAGAGCGCGCAAAAGAGACAGGAGAGAGACAGAGGAGAGAGAGAGCAAGAGAGAGAGAGAGAGCGCAGGAGAAAGAGAGGAGAGGGAGACAAGAGAGAGAGAAGGAGAAAGAGAGAGGAGAAAGACAGAGAGGAGAGGGAGATGAGAGAGAGAGAGCGCGAGAGAGAGACAGACAGAAGAGAAAGAGACGAGAGAGAGCAGGAGAAAGAGAGAGAGCAAGAGAGAGAGAGGGAGAGAGACATTTATTACTTTTAAGATCTACAGATTTACATTCAACAAGTGTATATACACAGAATGAGGGTATACACCCACAGCATATACACAGAGAGCGAGAGAGCGAGAGTGCGCGAGAGGGGAACCCTGTCCCGGCGAGAGGGGCGTGTCTACAGGTGCGTACGTACCGCCTGCTGGCCCTGCAGCTTGCGCTGGTAGTTCTCGATCTTGCCCTGCCTCTCCCTCTCGAAGCTCTCCTGAGCCTTCCGGGCCATCTGCTCCGCCGCCGCCGCGCTCAGCGAGGGGTTGTGCTTCCTCTGCACACAGAGCCAAGCGCGTCACACACAGGGCGACCCCGAAGCCCACCTCGTGGCCAGGTGTAAGCGCTGACCACCCGAGCAATCGGCACGTCATTCAAAACAGAGGGACGAAGACTCACCACCTCCCGGAGGAAGAAGTCCGGACTGCGGGAGTCGATGCCCTGCAGAGCCTTCTGGAGGTCCAGCCGGCCTTTCTTCAGCATAGCCTGGAGGACCACACACACATGAGTCCGGGTACACGCACGGCACCCGCACACTAACACTAGAGCCCTCACTGAACACCAAGGCTCTCTCGTTTAGTGACCCACCTCCAGCTCTTTGTTGCTTTTCCTCCAGAGGGCCTTGATGAAGCTCTCCTCACCCTAAGAGGGACACACACAGCCAGATCAGGACCCCCGAGTTACCCAGAGGAACGTCTTCCATTAGTACAACCCGGGAGCACACTTAAAGGAGCGGTGTGTAGTATTCAAGGTGGGGTGGGGGGTTCGGGGGTCCATTATCTGAAAGGGAGTACCGTGTGTAAACCTGTCCTGGCATGAGCATTTAATCACCCGTACCAGCAAACCGGGTGGTGTTCAGCGAGTCGCAATACACCACCTCTCCACTAGAGGTTACACACCGCTCCTTTAAATTCGCCATTATGATCGTTTTATGTATTTGCAAAACGGTCTGGCAAAGCGGACAAACCGCGACAGCCCACCCTTAAAGACCACTAGGGCGAGGCACAGTTCATCCTGAACGTGGTTCTGGTGCAGGGTGTGCTTGCGGAACCCATCATGGTTCCATGGTTAGGGTTAGCAGTGCGCCTTTTCAGTTTCAGCACCATAGACAGCGATATTCAGCAGCCCCGCACGCCCACAGTCTAGAACCCTGGGTTCAGGACCACGGACAGCACCGACCCACCTTCAGTTCTTTGTTGGTTCTCTTCAAGGTGCTGTTGAAGGCACTTGGCTCACCTCCATCCTGCACAGGGACATTTCATTAAGGTATGTATGTAGCTCATGTGATGTCAGTATGGAGACGGATTACGGAGGGGTGGTCCCTCAGGGGACGGCTTGGGAACGCCCACACCCGTGTAAGCTGCGAGTCAGGGTCCGTGTGGGGCATAGACCGCATGAAGCTATGGACCCCCACCCTGTCAACAAGGCACTGTACAGGCTGGAGGAGGTTCCATGGTGGAGGAGAGAGAGAGAGAGACAGAGAGAGAGAGCGAGACAGACAGAGAGACAGAGACAGAGAGAGAGAGAGAGAGAGAGAGAGAGAGAGAGAGAGAGAGAGAGAGAGAGAGAGAGAGAGAGAGAGAGAGAGAGAGAGAGAAGGAGAGAGACAGGAGAAAGAGAGAGGAAGAGAGAGAGAGAGAGAGAGAGAGAGAGACAGAGACAGAGACAGAGAGAGACAGGAGAGAGAGCGAGAGCGAGAGAGAGAGAGGGGAAGAGAGAGAGGGGAGACACAGAGAGGGGAGGGAGACAGACAGAAGAGAGAGAGAGAAGGAGAGAGACAGGAGAGGGGGGGGGAGAGAGAGAGAGAGAGAGAGAGAGAGAGAGAGAGAGAGAGACAGACAGAGAGAGAGACAGACAGAGAGACAGACAGAGAGACAGACAGACAGACAGACAGACAGAGGGGAAGAGACAGAGAGGAGAGAGAGACAGAGAGGAGAGAGACAGAGAGGAGAGAGAGACAGAGAGGAGAGAGAGACAGAGAGGAGAGAGAGACAGAGACAGAGAGAGACAGAGACAGAGAGAGACAGAGACAGAGAGAGACAGAGACAGAGAGAGACAGAGACAGAGAGAGACAGAGACAGAGAGAGACAGAGACAGAGAGAGACAGAGAGAGAGAGAGACAGAGAGAGAGAGACAGAGAGAGAGAGACAGATAGAGAGAGACACATGGGTGGCATGGGTAGGGCTAGCCAGCGTTCAGCCCGCACCCACACACGATCACACCTCACAGCCTCTCCAGGTGTGGACGCTCCCAAGCCGTCCCCTGACCCGAGTTGGTTTAACATGACTGTGTGTGGGTACCGTCTCCTCCGCTTGATACTCCTCCCACGCTGCCCTCCTCTCCTCCACGCTCAGCTCCTCCTCCTTTCTGTGGTCCAAGAGCGAATCGTGTTCATGGAAACTCACTATGTTCCGCCCACACTGCTGCAACAGCACCGCCAGAACCTTATCCTACAAGCAGACACGTTCACAGGTCAGCCGGGTGCGCACGCGTTACACACGGGGACCCCCTCGGAACACGCGGCGCGGCGGTGCGGGGGGTAACGAGTTCCTGAACTGGTTCCGTTCGGGGTTCTTAGAACCTCGGGTGATTTCCAGAGAACCAGTCTGCACTGGCACCAGCTTTAAATGGAACCATCAAAGGCTGCGGCACCACCAGGGGGCGCGGTGCAGCGGTAGTGAAGCGAGGTAACGATGGGGGTCCTGCTTACCGAGGGTGCGGTGCTGTGGGGCTTGGGCTGCAGGTCGGGCCGAAAGTGGTACAGCTCACTGAGCTGGCTGTGCGTGAAGTGGCGCTGGATCTGCTGCTGGTCCACCACGCGGGACGACAGGGACTGCTTAGCGACCTGGCGCTCGTAAATCTTCTGCTCCATGGTACCCTGGACAGAACCATCACATCACCACCGTTACCGCACGGGCACAGTCTGACTGAACACGGCCCAGACAAGGGCCACCTGAGAACCAGGAGCTGGAAATACAGATCCAACACCTAGAACCCAACACGGTTCCGCCTCCACCTCCAGAACGTGTGTGGGTGTTCTAGTGGTAAGATTAGGATTAGGTTTAGATACTGAGGTTAGGGTGAGGTTTAGGTTTGGATACTGAGGTTAGGGTGAGGTTTAGGTTTGGATACTGAGGTTAAGGTGAGGTTTAGGTTTGGATACTGAGGTTAGGGTGAGGTTTAGGTTTGGATACTGAGGTTTAGGTTTGGATACTGAGGTTAAGGTGAGGTTTAGGTTTGGATAGTGAGGTTAAGGTGAGGTTTAGGTTTGGATAGTGAGGTTAAGGTGAGGTTTAGGTTTGGATACTGGGGTTAAGGTGAGGTTTAGGTTTGGATAGTGAGGTTAAGGTGAGGTTTAGGTTTGGATAGTGAGGTTAAGGTGAGGTTTAGGTTTGGATACTGAGGTTAAGGTGAGGTTTAGGTTTGGATACTGAGGTTAAGGTGAGGTTTAGGTTTGGATACTGAGGTTAAGGTGAGGTTTAGGTTTGGATACTGAGGTTAAGGTGAGGTTTAGGTTTGGATACTGAGGTTAAGGTGAGGTTTAGGTTTGGATACTGAGGTTAAGGTGAGGTTTAGGTTTGGATACTGAGGTTAAGGTGAGGTTTAGGTTTGGATACTGAGGTTAAGGTGAGGTTTAAGTTTGGATACTGAGGTTAAGGTGAGGTTTAGGTTTGGATACTGAGGTTAAGGTGAGGTTTAGGTTTGGATACTGAGGTTAAGGTTAGGTTTGGATACTGGGGTTAAGGTGAGGTTTAAGTTTGGATACTGAGGTTAAGGTGAGGTTTAGGTTTGGATACTGAGGTTAAGGTTAGGTTTGGATACTGGGGTTAAGGTGAGGTTTAAGTTTGGATACTGAGGTTAAGGTGAGGTTTAGGTTTGGATACTGAGGTTAAGGCGAGGTTTAAGTTTGGATACTGAGGTTAAGGTTTTGATACTGAGGTTAAGGTGAGGTTTAGGTTTGGATAGTGAGGTTAAGGTGAGGTTTAGGTTTGGATACTGGGGTTAAGGTGAGGTTTAGGTTTTGATACTGAGGTTAAGGCGAAGTTTAGGTTTGGATACTGAGGTTAGGGCGAGGTTTAAGTTTGGATACTGAGGTTAAGGTGAGGTTTAAGTTTGGATACTGAGGTTAAGGTGAGGTTTAAGTTTGGATACTGAGGTTAAGGTGAGGTTTAGGTTTGGATAGTGAGGTTAAGGTGAGGTTTAGGTTTGGATAGTGAGGTTAAGGTGAGGTTTAGGTTTGGATAGTGAGGTTAAGGTGAGGTTTAGGTTTGGATACTGAGGTTAAGGTGAGGTTTAGGTTTGGATAGTGAGGTTAAGGTGAGGTTTAGGTTTGGATAGTGAGGTTAAGGTGAGGTTTAGGTTTGGATAGTGAGGTTAAGGTGAGGTTTAAGTTTGGATAGTGAGGTTAAGTTGAGGTTTAGGTTTGGATACTGAGGTTAAGGTGAGGTTTAAGTTTGGATACTGAGGTTAAGGTGAGGTTTAAGTTTGGATACTGAGGTTAAGGTGAGGTTTAAGTTTGGATACTGAGGTTAAGGTTAGGTTTAAGTTTGGATACTGAGGTTAAGGTGAGGTTTAGGTTTGGATACTGAGGTTAAGGTGAGGTTTAGGTTTGGATACTGAGATTAAGGTGAGGTTTAAGTTTGGATAGTGAGGTTAAGGTGAGGTTAAGTTTGGATACTGAGGTTAAGGTGAGGTTTAGGTTTAGATACTGAGGTTAAGGTGAGGTTTAGGTTTGGATACTGAGGTTAAGGTGAGGTTTGGATACTGAGGTTAAGGTGAGGTTTAGGTTTGGATACTGAGGTTAAGGTGAGGTTTAGGTTTGGATACTGAGGTTAAGGTGAGGTTTAGGTTTGGTTTAGGTTTGGATACTGAGGGTAAGGTGAGGTTTAGGTTTGGATACTGAGGTTACGGTGAGGTTTAGGTTTGGTTTAGGTTTGGATACTGAGGTTTAGGTGAGGTTTAGGTTTGGATACTGAGGGTAAGGTGAGGTTTAGGTTTGGATACTGAGGTTAAGGTGAGGTTTAGGTTTGGATACTGAGGTTAAGGTGGGGTTTAGGTTTGGATACTGAGGCTAAGGTGAGGTTTAGGTTTGGTTTAGGTTTGGATACTGAGGTTACGGTGAGGTTTAGGTTTGGTTTAGGTTTGGATACTGAGGTTTAGGTGAGGTTTAGGTTTGGATACTGAGGTTAAGGTGAGGTTTAGGTTTGGATACTGAGGTTAAGGTGAGGTTTAGGTTTGGATACTGAGGTTAAGGTGAGGTTTAGGTTTGGTTTAGGTTTGGATACTGAGGTTAAGGTGAGGTTTAGGTTTGGATACTGAGGTTAAGGTGAGGTTTAGGTTTGGTTTAGGTTTGGATACTGAGGTTAAGGTGAGGTTTAGGTTTGGATACTGAGGTTAAGGTGAGGTTTAGGTTTGGATACTGAGGTTAAGGTGAGGTTAAGGTGAGGTTTAGGTTTGGTTTAGGTTTGGATACTGAGGTTAAGGTGAGGTTTAGGTTTGGTTTAGGTTTGGATACTGAGGTTAAGGTGAGGTTTAGGTTTGGATACTGAGGTTAAGGTGAGGTTTAGGTTTGGTTTAGGTTTGGATACTGAGGTTAAGGTGAGGTTTAGGTTTGGATACTGAGGTTAAGGTGAGGTTTAGGTTTGGTTTAGGTTTGGATACTGAGGTTAAGGTGAGGTTTAGGTTTGGATACTGAGGTTAAGGTGAGGTTTAGGTTTGGATACTGAGGTTAAGGTGAGGTTTAGGTTTGGATACTGAGGTTAAGGTGAGGTTTAGGTTTGGTTTAGGTTTGGATACTGAGGTTAAGGTGAGGTTTAGGTTTGGATACTGAGGTTAGGATTGGGTTTAGGTTTGGATACTGAGGTTAAGGTGAGGTTTAGGTTTGGATACTGAGGTTAAGGTGAGGTTTAGGTTTGGATACTGAGGTTAAGGTGAGGTTAAGGTGAGGTTTAGGTTTGGATACTGAGGTTAAGGTGAGGTTTAGGTTTGGATACTGAGGTTAAGGTGAGGTTAAGGTGAGGTTTAGGTTTGGATACTGAGGTTAAGGTGAGGTTTAGGTTTGGATACTGAGGTTAAGGTGAGGTTAAGGTGAGGTTTAGGTTTGGATACTGAGGGTAAGGTGAGGTTTAGGTTTGGATACTGAGGTTAAGGTGAGGTTTAGGTTTGGTTTAGGTTTGGATACTGAGGGTAAGGTGAGGTTTAGGTTTGGATACTGAGGTTAAGGTGAGGTTTAGGTTTGGTTTAGGTTTGGATACTGAGGGTAAGGTGAGGTTTAGGTTTGGATACTGAGGGTAAGGTGAGGTTTAGGTTTGGATACTGAGGTTAAGGTGAGGTTTAGGTTTGGATACTGAGGTTAAGGTGAGGTTAAGGTGAGGGTTAGGTTTGGATACTGAGGGTAAGGTGAGGTTTAGGTTTGGATACTGAGGGTAAGGTGAGGTTTAGGTTTGGATACTGAGGTTAAGGTGAGGTTTAGGTTTGGTTTAGGTTTGGATACTGAGGGTAAGGTGAGGTTTAGGTTTGGATACTGAGGTTAGGATTAGGTTTGGATACTGAGGGTAAGGTGAGGGTAAGGTGAGGTTTAGGTTTGGATACTGAGGTTAAGGTGAGGTTTAGGTTTGGATACTGAGGTTTAGGTGAGGTTTAGGTTTGGATACTGAGGTTTAGGTGAGGTTTAGGTTTGGATACTGAGGTTAAGGTGAGGTTTAGGTTTGGATACTGAGGTTTAGGTGAGGTTTAGGTTTGGATACTGAGGGTAAGGTGAGGTTTAGGTTTGGTTTAGGTTTGGATACTGAGGGTAAGGTGAGGTTTAGGTTTGGATACTGAGGTTAAGGTTTGGATACTGAGGGTAAGGTGAGGTTTAGGTTTGGATACTGAGGTTACGGTGAGGTTTAGGTTTGGTTTAGGTTTGGATACTGAGGTTTAGGTTTGGATACTGAGGTTAAGGTGAGGTTTAGGTTTGGATACTGAGGTTACGGTGAGGTTTAGGTTTGGTTTAGGTTTGGATACTGAGGTTAAGGTGAGGTTTAGGTTTGGATACTGAGGTTAAGGTGAGGTTTAGGTTTGGTTTGGATACTGAGGGTAAGGTGAGGTTTAGGTTTGGATACTGAGGTTACGGTGAGGTTTAGGTTTGGTTTAGGTTTGGATACTGAGGTTTAGGTGAGGTTTAGGCTTGGATACTGAGGTTAAGGTGAGGTTAAGGTGAGGTTTAGGTTTGGATAATGTGAATGAGTGTGTGAGTGCCTGTGAGCGGGAGTACCTGGGCCAGTAAGCGGTAGACGTACACGGGCTTCCTCTGCCCGAAGCGATAGACCCTGAAGATGCTCTGAATGTCGTAAGTAGGATTCCAGGAGGCATCGAACACCACAACCCTGTTAGCAGCTACTAGATTAATACCCAGTGAGCCGGCTCGCGTAGAGATCAGGAACAACCTTCCACTGAGAGGGAGAGAGAGCGGGAGAGAGAGGGAGACAGGGAGGGAGAGAGAGAGGGAGAGAGGGAGAGAGAGAGAGGGAGGGAGAGAGAGACAGGGAGAGAGAGAGGGAGAGAGGGAGGGAGAGAGAGAGACATTCACAGTGAGGACCGTGACCATGGTGTGGTACAGTCACATGGAGCACTGGGGATAAGTTAACGTGGGTGGGCTTTTGATTCGGACGGTAACCCGACCGTCCCTGAAACTCCGTGTGTGCATTACCGCGTGTTTCTGACGTTGTTGAACTCCTGAGCCCACTTCTTGCGGGCCACCGCGCTGGTCGAGCCGTCTAGGCGATAGTAGTCCTTATCTCGCAGCCAGGACTGTTTTCCTGGGATGTACACAGACGTACGGACAGGGTCGTCATTATAGGATCCAGACACACGGATTCAATCAGACCCACACGGGGTGTGCACATGTCTCATATCCCACCTTTATAGAGAGACTCCTTTCCCTCCTGCTTTGCCTTGTCAGCCAACTTCAGGAAGCTCTCTATCAGGTCCAGTGAAACTAGAGACTGACTAAACACCAACCTGTACGACATCAAAGAGTTACGAGTTATTAATCATTATTACTATTATTACTATCATCATCATCATCACCATCACTATTATTACTATCATTGTTACTACTACTACTACTACTACTACTACTACTACTATCATTATCATTTTATTTGTACAAAAATAATTAAAACGAGCCTGACATTCTAACAGTGAAATTCTAAGGAGCTATATATTCTAATATTAGAAATATTAATAGTGGAATTCTAGACATTAACAGTAAAAAAAAGCTAGACATTCTAAGTGCAAAATTCTAAAAGTGAAATTCTATCAAGGTAGACATTCTAACAAATTCTGAAAGTGAAATTTTATCTTGTAGACATTCTAACTGCAAAATTCTAACAGTGAAATTTTAAGCATGAAACTTTATCAAGGTAGACATTCTAACAATTCTAGAAATTCTTAAAGTGAAATTTTATCAAGGTAGATATTCTAACAGTGAAATTCTTAAAGTAAAATTTTATCAAGGTAGACATTCTAACTAAAATTCTAACAGTGAAATTTTAAGTGTGAAATTTTATCAAGGTAGACATTCTAACAGTGAAATTCTTAAAGTGAAAATTTATCAAGGTAGACATTCTAACTGAAAATCTGAAAGTGAAATTTTATCAATGTAGACATTCAAACTGAAAATCTGAAAGTGAAATTTTATCAAGGTAGACATTCTAACAGTGAAATTCTGAAAGTGAAATTTTATCAAGGTAGACATTCTAACAGTGAAATTCTTCAAGTGAAATTTTATCAAGGTAGACATTCTAACAGTGAAATTCTGAAAGTGAAATTTTATCAAGGTAGACATTGTAACAGAAAATCTGAAAGTGAAATTTTATCAAGGTAGACATTCTAACAGTGAAATTCTGAAAGTGAAATTTTATCAAGGTAGACATTCTAACAGTGAAATTCTGAAAGCGAAATTTTATCAAGGTAGACAGATTTTATCAAGGTAGACATTTAAGAACAGTGAAATTCTTAAAGTGAAATTTTATCAAGGTAGACATTCTAACAGTGAATTTCTTAAAGTGAAATTTTATCAAGGTAGACATTCTAACAGTGAAATTCTGAAAGTGAAATTTTATCAAGGTAGACATTCTAACAGTGAAATTCTTAAAGTGAAATTTTATCATCAAGGTAGACATTCTAACAGTGAAATTCTATCATCAAGGTAGACATTCTAACAGTGAAATTCTTAAAGTGAAATTTTATCAAGGTAGACATTGTAACAGAAAATCTGAAAGTGAAATTTTAAGTGTGAAATTTATCAAGGCAGACAGCTAGCTAAAATCAAGCTAGCTAAAGCCTCAGTTTATCCGTACAGGTGACTCGAGGCACGTTTGTGAAGACTGAGGTAAGCTTCCCGCAAACTATTCTTCGGAACGTGGCTCCGCCCTGGTCACATGGCCTAATGTGTGTGCAGCGGTTACTCACACTTTGTTATGCAGCTGTTCGGCCATGTGCAGTATCTCCATCAGCAGCACCAATTTCCCGGAATGCTCCAGGATAGCAGCATCGGCATCCCTCACAAACTCCCTGTACCAGCCTCCAGGTGGGCCGCTGAACATACTCGGTCCTGTGTTACAAGGGGGGATAGGGAGATGGAGAGATGGAGATCAGATGGGTTGCAGCAGGCAGAACCATGTCCTTGTAAAGGAAGCACATCACGGAATTAAATAAAAAAAAAAAAAAATCAATTTCGGAAAATTACCTTCCACTCCTGGGTGAGCTTCAGTCGGAGCAGCGCTGCCCTCCTCTGCCACTCTGAAACAGGAGTGCATGGTCAAGAGATGTTCCAGAAGCACATTCATGCAAACCGGATTCGTTTTCCGAGATCCTTTCCCCTCATAGCTCCGTCAAGTCATGGTTCACGGGACTGGCTGGTGCTATTCCTGAATCCCAGTTCCCACATGAATGCCTTCCCTGGCACAGTTCCGAGGAGAATTCCCTGTAGACTGGGATTGTATCCACTGCTGGTAGACCCGTATGACCGTACGCTTCCATACACCTGCAGATTCAGCTACTTCCTCACACTATGGTCTTTGGCCACACCCACATGCAGTCCCTCCTTTCAGCCAATAACATCTGCTCTGGAGTGTTTACCACACACGGAACGAGACATTCCCTGCACTGTAGCTCCTCTTCCCAATCTATGGATCCCGTCACTCACACCCCGCAGGGATTTATAGCCCTGTCATGCTCTTGCAGCAGCGCCATCTGCAGGAGCCTGAAGGTACTACCACCTTACCGCCTGACTTTGAGGGTTCAGGCTCTTGGATACGGCTGTAGGTGTATGTTGTTGAGCTTCCAGGAACAAATCCCAGGAACACTTACCGCTCACTCCTCTTCTGTCCAGTTGACGATTCACTTGCGGTCACCACGGAGTCCGGCGCGACATCCTCCCCTCTTCCCTGTAGCAAACACAAACCCAAATTCGGTAAATCCGGGAATTCTCGGTAGAAGAGCATGAGTGCATGGAGTACAGAATTCCTCAGAGCAGCCAGGCTTTGCTGTGATGGTAGCCAACATGTGCTCAGCTCCTCTAGGGACCGCCGGAAAACCGTTCCAGGTGACTACCTCACGAGGCGCACTGAGAGAACGCCTGAGTATAAAGCGCGTCCTCAATTCACTCATCAATAAAAGAACAGCTGCACCCGGAAGGAATCAAACCCAGCTAGGTCTGACACGGTTCCACACTCGGCCGCACCTGTGGGGTCCTCCATGGGTCGTCCTGTTAGCGCAGCACCATCGGCAGACGGCTGCACCACGCAGGACTACATGCACACAGACCGTTACCACGACTGTCCTTAACACCACGTCACCGTCACCAAAGACTGCAGTGGTGTCGTACCAGACTGTCATGGAGTGACTCAGAATGGCAGCGGGTCATCTTCAGTGACGAGTCCCGCTTTAGTCTTGGTGGAGACGCCCAACGAATCCGTGTGTGGAGGCACCGTGGTCAGCACTGAGATGAGCGGTTTGTTGTCCCTCCACCCCTACCGCACCATCTGCAGGAACTGTGTGAGGATGTTCAAGCTGCATGGGATGGATTATCACAGGACTCCATCAGGAACCTCTACAGCTCCATACCGAGACGTCTGGCGTGTTGGGTTAGCGAACACGGCGGCCCGACGCCATACTGAGAGACGGACTTCTGTAGGTGTAGCTCCTTCTGGGTGCAGCTGTTCTGCTGATGAGTGTCTTCATCCACAGTGCTGGACCGGGACCGTATACACACACCTTGTTTCCCTTGTTCAGGTCAGCCAGCTGTAAGCACCACGGGTGGGTCCAGATCAGACTCAAAATCTGGAAATCCTGGAACAACCTGTTCACACCGTCTCCTTCACCTACAGACAGACAGACAGACAGACAGACAGACAGACAGACAGTATAGTCAGGTACTACCTGAACATTCCAGGGAATCATCCACTGATTAAAAGCTTCAGGAAAACCGTGGACCTGACAGACCCACCAACTCAGACCCACCCACCAGATTAGGAGCACCTGAACAGATGTTCTCCAGGGCACTGCGAGAGACTCACCTGTATAGTTCTGCAGGTAGTGTGTGTAGAGTTTACACTGCAGGGGGGTCATCCTGACCGACAGGACATACTCCTGTTTCGGGGGCAGGAAGGGGGTCAGTACCGAATAGTCCCGCCTCTGTGAACGGCACAACGGCAGATCGTCACACACCAGGAACGGGCCGGTTCGGAATCGGCTCAGCCGGATTAAATCAGCGGCTAATTTAAAATTTCCATTTCCAAATTCCATGGGGCTGTTAGAAGATGGAGCTAGGCCACTGCTATGGAATTCCATGGGGCTGTTAGAAGATGGAGCTAGGCCACTGCTATGGAATTCCATGGGGCTGTTAGAAGATGGAGCTAGGCCACTGCTATGGAATTCCATGGGGCTGTTAGAAGATGGAGCTAGGCCACTGCTATGGAATTCCATGGGGCTGTTAGAAGATGGAGCTAGGCCACTGCTATGGAATTCCATGGGGCTGTTAGAAGATGGTGCTAGGCCACTGCTATGGAATTCCATGGGGCTGTTAGAAGATGGTGCTAGGCCACTGCTATGGAATTCCATGTGGCTGTTAGAAGACGGTGCTAGGATACTGCTATGGAATTCCATGTGGCTGTTAGAAGATGGTGCTAGGCCACTGCTATGGAATTCCATGTGGCTGTTAGAAGATGAAGTTCAGCCACTGCTATGGAATTCCATGTGGCTGTTAGAAGATGGTGCTAGGCCACTGCTATGGAATTCCATAGGGCTGTTAGAAGATGGTGCTAGGCCACTGCTATGGAATTCCTAGTGGCTGTTAGAAGATGGTGCTAGGCCACTGCTATGGAATTCCATGGGCTGTTAAAAGACGGTGCTAGGCCACTGCTATGGAATTCCATGTGGCTGTTAGAAGATGGAGCTAGGCCACTGCTATGGAATTCCATGGGGCTGTTAGAAGATGGAGCTAGGCCACTGCTATGGAATTCCATGGGGCTGTTAGAAGATGGAGCTAGGCCACTGCTATGGAATTCCATGTGGCTGTTAGAAGATGGTGCTAGGCCACTGCTATGGAATTCCATGGGGCTGTTAGAAGATGGTGCTAGGCCACTGCTATGGAATTCCATGTGGCTGTTAGAAGATGGAGCTAGGCCACTGTTATGGAATTCCAGATATTTGGTAAGACGATGTTAGGCCACGTCTATGGAATTCCATGGGGCTGTTAGAAGACGGTGCTAGGCCACTGCTATGGAATTCCATGTGGTTGTTAGAAGATGGTGCTAAGCCACGCCTATGGAATTCCAGGTGGTTGCTAAGATGAGTCTAGGTCCCTCCTACACAGTTACTACCTGAACAGTAAACAGTGCTAACTCATCTCTTTCTCTCTGACCTGAACACATCCAGCGAGGAGCTCGTGGAGGATGTGGACTCGTTTCTTCATCAGTCGGACGTCGGCGGGGGTGGAGTCAGCACACTGGCCGTTCTGGATGGGGTTGATGAAGCGGTTCCTGAACTCGCGCAGAGAACCCAGCAGGTTCTCCTTTACGTAATTCACCATACAGTGATCTAGAGTGAGGAACGTTAGCATATGAGTGTTACGTTTCCGTGGTTCTAAAAGTCAGAAGTTCGGACACACAAATCGGAATCCTTTACACAACCAGCACCCAACGGATTATGGAGAACCTACATCCAACTCAGGACTCCAACCGTTCTATAGCACAGTGGTGAACTAGCATTAGCAACTAAGCAGGAAGACGCAAGTACACGCCTCAGAAATCCATCGACATCGAGTCTGTTTGGCATTAACAGCAGCAGAGTTTGCAGCAAAGGTTGATTTAGCTAGGCGTTAGCATCATGCTAACTGGTGGAGTGGAAGACTCTATGGATGCTAGCCCATTAGCATCTATAAAGGTTTAAGTTGATCACTGAGAGGTTAAAAGGAGGATAGAACACACCGTCCACTCCTACAGCGATTCAGTGACTCACTATCGCCTCCTCAGGTGGAGAGTGGTATTACACACAGGAGATTAGCGGGTTAGCATGCTAATTCAGTAGATACCTCTGTAGGACCACACACAGACGCCACGTTCTGTTGATCATTAATAAACCTACCAGCTGCACGACTGTGTTTGGTTAAAGGAGGTTAAAGGTTAAAGGTCATTACACTCTGTGAGATTGTTCTGGAGCGGGGTCCCCGTCAGGACGACTCTCCGGCGAGTGCGGATGGCGCTCATGGCCTTAAAAATGCGCGTCGCGTCGTTCCTCAGGATGTGACCTTCGTCACATATCACCACGTCAGGACCTGTCACGAACAAACAACAACAACAACAACAACATCAACATCACCACCTACACCACCATCACCATATGAACGGTGGATCAGTATTCGGCAGGGTGTTTATTTGCAGTGCCATGTGGAACGTGGCCGGTTTGTATGTGAATGGTGGATCAGTATTCGGCAGGGTGTTACTTTGTAGTGCCGTGTGGAAGGAGCGTGGAACGTGGCGGTTTGTATGTGAATGGTGGATCAGTATTCGGCAGGGTGTTACTTTGTAGTGCCGTGTGGAAGGAGTGTGGAACGTGGCGGTTTGTATGTGAATGGTGGATCAGTATTTGGCAAGGTGTTTATTTGTAGTGCCGTGTGGAACGTGGCGGTTTGTATGTGAATGGTGGATCAGTATTCGGCAGGGTGTTTATTTGTAGTGCCGTGTGGAACGTGGCGATTTGTATGTGAATGGTGGATCAGTATTCGGCAGGGTGTTCATTTGTAGTGCCGTGTGGAACGTGGCCGGTTTGTTTGTGAATGGTGGATCAGTATTTGGCAGGCTGTTTATTTGCAGTGCCGTGTGGAAGGAGTGTGGAACGTAGCGGTTTGTATGTGAATGGTGGATCAGTATTTGGCAGGGTGTTTATTTGCAGTGCCATGTGGAACATGGCCGGTTTGTATGTGAATGGTGGATCAGTATTCGGCAGAGTGTTTATTTGTAGTGCTGTGTGGAAGGAGGGTGGAACATGGTCGGTTTGTATGTGAATGGTGGATCAGTATTCGGCAGGGTGTTTATTCGTAGTGCCGTGTGGAAGGAGGGTGGAACGTGGCCGGTTTGTATGTGAATGGTGGATCAGTTTTTGGCAGGGTGTTTATTTGTAGTGCCGTGTGGAAGGAGTGTGGAACGTGGCGGTTTGTATGTGAATGGTGGATCAGTATTCGGCAGGGTGTTTATTTGTAGTGCCGTGTGGAAGGAGTGTGGAACGTGGCCGGTTTGTATGTGAATGGTGGATCAGTATTTGGCAGGGTGTTTATTTGTAGTGCCGTGGCCGGTTTGTATGTGAATGGTGGATCAGTATTCGGCAGGGTGTTTATTTGTAGTGCCGTGTGGAAGGAGTGTGGAACGTGGCCGGTTTGTATGTGAATGGTGGATCAGTATTCGGCAGGGTGTTTATTTGTAGTGCCGTGTGGAAGGAGTGTGGAACGTGGCGGTTTGCATGTGAATGGTGGATCAGTATTTGGCAGCTGTTACTTTGTAGTGCCGTGTGGAAGGAGTGTGGAACGTGGCCGGTTAGTATGTGAATGGCGGATCAGTATTTGGCAGGGTGTTTATTTGCAGTGCCGTGTGGAACGTGGCCGGTTAGTATGTGAATGGTGGATCAGTATTTGGCAGGGTGTTTATTTGCAGTGTCATGTGGAACGTGGCCGGTTTGTATGTGAATGGTGGATCAGTATTCGGCAGGGTGTTTATTTGCAGTGCCGTGTGGAAGGAGTGTGGAACGTGGCCGGTTTGTATGTGAATGGTGGATCAGTATTCGGCAGGGTGTTTATTTGCAGTGCCGTGTGGAAGGAGTGTGGAACGTGGCCGGTTTGTATCCGTATGGTGGATCAGTATTTGGCAGGGTGTTTATTTGTAGTGCCACGTGGAAGGAGTGTGGAACGTGGCCGGTTTGTGTGTGAATGGTGGATCAGTATTCGGCAGGGTGTTTATTCGCAGTGCCGTGTGGAAGGAGTGTGGAACGTGGCCGGTTTGTTTGTGAATGGTGGATCAGTATTCGGCAGGGTGTTTATTTGCAGTGCCGTGTGGAAGGAGTGTGGAACGTGGCCGGTTTGTATGTGAATGGTGGATCAGTATTCGGCAGGGTGTTTATTTGTAGTGCCGTGTGGAACGTGGCGCTTTGTTTGTGAATGGTGGATCAGTATTTGGCAGGGTGTTTATTTGTAGTGCCGTGAGGAAGGAGTGTGGAATGTGGCCGGTTTGTATCCGTATGGTGGATCAGTATTTGGCAGAGTTGGTGTACCTGGATTCCGGAGTGCTGTCTGCAGGCTCTGCTGGTGTTTGGTGTATTTGGCTCGTTGCCCATGCGTAAGGATGCGGTATATTTCATAGCTCACGATCAGGACTCCACCTTGACTATGCCACCTGCTCAAAGCCTCCACACGACAGAACGCAGACTTCACTGTAGCAAGCTCCACCACCTGAATATGAGAGAGAGAGAGAAGGAAAGAGAGAGAGAGAGAGAGAGAGAGAGAGAGAGAGAGAGAGAGAGGGAGATTCCCCTCTTAGGCTAACTACCTTCAACCGAGAAACGCTTCCGATGGTGGAAAATTGTTGGAAGCCGCAGTGTCGAAGACTCACCTCCAGTTTCTGTGCTTTAATGCCGCTCTGCCATCTGTCAAACTCCGCCCTCCAGTTAAGAACTGTGTTCAGAGGACATACCACCAACGCAGTCCTCAGCTCCACCAGCTCGCAGGTTAACACCGTGTGGAGGAACGCTATCACCTGAACAACAAGAACTACAGTTCAAGTAAAAGTAGTCATATCGCCCCCTACACTTCCTGTAGCGTATTACAGTCTGTCAGAATGACCGTGTGGGTCGTATCGCCCCCCTACACTTCCTGTAGCGTATTACAGTCTGTCAGAATGGCAGTGTGGGTCGTATCGCCCCCTACGCTTCCTGTAGTGTATTACAGTCTGTCAGAATGAGCGTGTGGTCGTATCGCCCCCTACGCTTCCTGTAGTGTAGTACAGTCTGTCAGAATGAGCGTGTGGGTCGTATCGCCCCCTACGCTTCCTGTAGTGTATTACAGTCTGTCAGAATGGCAGTGTGGGTCGTATCGCCCCCTACGCTTCCTGTAGTGTATTACAGTCTGTCAGAATGAGCGTTCGGGTCATATCGCCCCCTACACTTCCTGTAGTGTATTACAGTCTGTCTGAATGAGCGTGTGGGTCGTATCGCCCCCTACGCTTCCTGTAGTGTATTACAGTCAGTCTGTCAGAATGACCACGTGTGGGTCGTATCGCCCCCTACACTTCCTGTAGTGTATTACAGTCTGTCAGAATGAGCGTGTGGGTCGTATCGCCCCCTACGCTTCCTGTAGTGTATTACAGTCTGTCAGAATGAGCGTGCGGGTCGTATCGCCCCCTACACTTCCTGTAGTGTATTACAGTCTGTCAGAATGAGCGCGTGGGTCGTATCGCCCCCTACGCTTCCTGTAGTGTATTACAGTCTGTCAGAATGAGCGTGTGGGTCGTATCGCCCCCTACGCTTCCTGTAGTGTATTACAGTCTGTCAGAATGAGCGTGTGGGTCGTATCGCCCCCTACGCTTCCTGTAGTGTATTACAGTCTGTCAGAATGAGCGTGTGGGTCACATCGCCCCCTACGCTTCCTGTAGTGTATTACAGTCTGTCAGAATGAGCGTGTGGGTCACATCGCCTCCTACGCTTCCTGTAGTGTATTACAGTCTGTCAGAATGAGCGCGTGGGTCGTATCGCCCCCTACGCTTCCTGTAGTGTATTACAGTCTGTCTGAATGACCGTGTGGGTTGTATGAACACTACAGAGAACCTCTGTGACCTCTGACCTCTCCGACACACATCTCAGTACCTGTAGTGTTTTCCCCAGACCCATGCAGTGGGCGAGAATGCAGCCGGAACCGGGAGACCCCTTCACCTTGGCAATGGACTCACAACAGCTGTCCCACATAAACTGTACACCTACACAGGAACACACACGGACAGATTCAACACTCCAGCTGCACCACCCGGCTCACCGTACAGCAGCACCAACACTTACCCTGCAGCTGGTGAGGTTTGAGCTTGCGTAGGAAGTGGGCTTCCACCTGCACAAGAGCTTTGCGTGTTGCATCATCCTGCTCCAGGACCAGAGGGGCGAGGTCGGGGGGAGGTCTCTCAGACACTATCATCACCTGTAGGCGGAGCCAAAACCACACCACAGTGCTGTTAGGTCTGGGTCAGTCAAGCGCTAACACTGCCCCCTTCTTCCTCAGTCCAGCATCAGCAGACACTAGGTGGCGCTATCCAGACCTGGGGGGCTAGACATGGAGGGTACATGAGTTGTCTAGCTATCCATCGGGAGGTCAGGGAGCCAGCCTTGTGACCGGATGGTCACCGGTTCGTCTCCTTGAACCGCCAGGACGCGACTGAAGTGCCCTTAACCACAGCACCTAACAATAAGCCATTGGCCGGGTGCTGTGAGCAGGGCAGGTATGCCCCCTAGTGTGCAGTTGTGTTACTGCAGGTGTTCCAACCGGTCCAAGTGGACGGCTAGACCTCGCCTACATCGTTTACCCACCCTGCTCGGACAGTGCCACCTAGTGTACTGAAGTAGCCACAGCTTGCAGTTATCGGAAAAGCAGCCCTGGTGGATCTGTTGGTATAAGCCACGCCCATATACACCAACCCCTCCATTACTCCCTAAAGCACCTCGTCGTCTTTTTCCCGGCTCTCCTCCAGTCGCCGCTGTCTGTCTCTCTCCGCTAGCCTCTGCCTCCTCTCCTCCTCCTCCCTCAGCGCCTCCTGCGTCTCCTTGGCCAGCTGTCCCACCTCCAAAATCCTCCGGATCTTCCTCCGCCCTTTAGGAGTCCCGCTGAGCTCCTCAGCAGCCTTAGCACCGTCGCCATCAGCAGCACCCTAACAGCATATAAACATGTGAAGGAGGTGGAGGAGGTGGAGGAGGAGCAACAATGTCAAAACGTATTCTTAGAGCAAAGTCAATTTCTTAAATATCTAAAATTATATTATTATTATTATTACTACTACTACTACACAAATACACTCTCACCCACCCACATATCCACACACATACACACACACACACACACACACACACACACACCCACCCACATATCCACACACACACCCACCCACATATCCACACACACACACCCACCCACATATCCACACACACACACACACACACACACACACACACACACACACACACACACACACACACACACATATACACACACACACACACACCCCCACACAACATACATACACACACACCCCCACACCCACACCCACCCACATACACACACACCCCCACACCCACACACATATACACACACACCCCCACCCCCACATACATATACACACACACACACCCCCACCCCCACATACATATACACACACACACACCCCCACCCCCACATACATATACACACACACACCCACACACATACATACACACACACACCCCCACACACACCCACACGCACACACCCACACACACACCCACATACACACACCCACATTCACACACCCACATTCACACACCCACATACACACACAGACTACCTGCTGAGTAGGTGTGTGAGCTTCACCATCACTGGCTGAATTCTTCTCTCCATGGCTGTGAAAATCAATCAAATCAATAATTAAACACAATCTAGAACCTCCACACACGGAGTACGTACGGAAAACCAGGAGGTGTTGGGGAGACAGGCCTGCATGCGGATGGCTAGAACCTTGATTCCTGTTCGGGTCATTACGTATGCCTCCTGATTGGTGGCTTTACCTCTTAGCCTCGTCCTCCGATTGGCTGAGCTCCTCACTCAAAGCGGACTCCTCGCTGGCTGAGCCATGATCGTCACTGCTGACTGGAGAAGAACCTGGAGTTAGAACCTCACAAACCTCCACCAAGGTGGACACAAAAGGTGTGCGGCGGCCGGATCCCCGACGGGACGTGAGAAATCAGAGGGTCTTTACCAGCGACCACCTCGCGGACCCGCCGGCTCCTCTTCCTCGTCTCGCTGGACGGATCCTCCTTGTGGTCTTTAGGCTCCGCCTCTAGCGGAGCGAGGCCCCAGCGCAGCAGGCGGTGGCGGGTCAGTGACGGTGAAGCCGGATCGTTCGGGTCGTCCGGATCCGAGCTGTTATCCGTGGGGCTGCCTGCGGACACATGACGGGAAGCTCATCAGCATCAACTCACTTTCAGGACACGCCCCCCAAGCTCTGTCTTAGAGCTTCCTGCTTCTTCTCAATAACCCCATGACCCCAAACACGTTCAGTGGTGTTGAGGTTCTAGACTCTGGGGTGGTCAGTCTCCATTGCTCTGAGAACACCGGAGGCAGCAGCTTTGTTCGATGCGTCTCCTGTCTCAGTGAGGAGGTTCTGAAACAGCTACACCTCCTTTCAGACCTCCGTAGCGTTGAGGTGTCTTTTCACAGTGGAAGAACGATGGCACTAAAAATCATCCCCCCGATGCCAGAGTGGAGCTCCGGGTTCTCCTCTCTCTCTCAGAGAGAGAAAGTGCTGTTCCTCTGATGGGGACGGAGTCTCTCTCCAGTTTTCGGATTTTCTCCTTTCTCTAGTCTGTAGACCATCAAACACTTCCTGAAAGACCATGTACCTGATCTATAAATAGTAAAAAAAT
Organism: Prochilodus magdalenae; assembly: GCA_024036415.1. NCBI lineage: Eukaryota > Metazoa > Chordata > Actinopteri > Characiformes > Prochilodontidae > Prochilodus > Prochilodus magdalenae. Next base: position 28,576 of record JAMWET010007843.1, read on the forward strand.
AAAATAAAATAAACAGGTTCATAAAAGCATTTTTTTTTCCAAAGTTTGCCAAAAAAAAACCTCTTAAGAACTCTGATTAAAAAAAAAAAATAAATAAATAAATAAAAAAATTTAAAAATAAATAAATATATATATATATATATATATAAGTACTTATTTTAAAGAGTTTGAGTTCTTATTAGTTAATAGTCTATAAAGTTTTTTTATCAAACATTTGAAAAATATACTTATGAACTATGAAAGTAAAATTTGTCTCTTTTCAAAAATAAAAGTCTGGGCCTGATAAAAGTAGACCTCAGGACTAGGCTCCCATATGAGCTCCTGGAGGTCCCCAGTTTAAAGCGCAAACCAAAACCACACTGGAAAGACGGAACGACGTCTTGGGTTAGGCAGGTTTGGGTCAACAGAGGGGGCTGCCGTTATTTACTGACCACCTCCACCGATTTTACCGGCCCAGTTTTTAAGAACACTGCTGCGTGAAACTCCACCCAGCGTAGGCTAGCGACCTCCCAGAGTCTACAACGTCACAACCACCGTCTTCACGGGACCACCAGGTAGCCCAGCGTTTGACGGGGTGGGGGTGATTACGGTAGGGAGCCGTCCTATCAGGAGAAGGTGGGCGTCTGGTCTGTACAGACGTAGCGTCTACTTGCTCGTGGCTCCGTGCCATCTACAAACAGCGCATCACATTGGAGAGTTTAGGTCGGTGTTGAACGTTAACGGTTTCCTAGGTTACTGGTTTGTGTCGGTCAGTTTTCACCACAGCTTACTACACTACAACGCTTCCTAGCTCCGAACACATTCCGGCTTTAACCGCACACCGTATACGAAACTACTCCGCAGATTAGAGACATGGATGAGCGAGTCTGGTGTGGAGGAACCGGACTGGCCTCCACCCGACAGAACACCTTTGGGATGGATTAGACCGGAGACTGGGAGTCAGGCCTTCTCGTCCAACATCAGTGTCTGACCTCACACGTGCGTCTGGAGGAATGGTCAGGAATTCCCATAACCACATTCCTAACTCTTGTGGTAAGCCTTCCCAGAGGAGGTGGAGCTGTTGTAGCTGTGAAGGGTGGAGCATCGTATTACACTAAGAATGGGATGTGACTCAAGTTCATGCGTGTGAAGACCAGCCAGTATGGTGGAGGCTGAATCTCCATCAACAATCGCATCCACCTGCTACACACCTGCAGACGCGCTCCGTACCGAGCATTCCGACCAATCAGAAACATTCCTACAGCTTCGAGGGAAGAAACTACGTCATTCGAGCTTCGGCGGCCCTAAACAGACAGAAAGGTGGGGGTCACTTACTGTCGTCCGTCACGTTTCCGCCGGCTTCCTGGCCCTGGTCTTTCTTCGCCGCCGCGTCCTCACTCGCTGGTCCCTCGCCGTCCTCGTCGGACGAGCTCTCCTGGTCAGACTCGGAGGGAAGATTGGCTCTGATCTGAGCCAACAGAATCTGCTTAGCAATTCTACACAGGTCCAGCAGCGGGGGGGGAAGAGGAGAGAGGGGCCCGTTTAACTTTGGGGTGTGTTCAAAAGCCTCGTCCTGGAAACGTTCATCTAAGGTTTCAGTTTGCTAGATTCATCAGAACATCAAGAGTAGAACAATACATCGGCATAGCAGTGTGGGGGCGGAGCTTTGGCTGCATGGACTTTTTTTTTTTTTAAAAGCCAATTTCATTTTTTAAATTTGTCTCTTTTCAAAAATAAAAGTCTGGGCCTGATAAAAGTAGAGCTCAGGACTAGGCTCCCATATGAGCTCCTGGAGGTCCCCATTTTAAAGCGCAAACCAAAACCACACTGGAAAGACGGAAAGAGATGGAGAAGACGGAACGACGTCTTGGGTTATGCCGGTTTTGGTCAACAGAGGGGGCTGCCGTTATTTACTGACCACCTCTGACCACCCAGCGTAGGCTAGCGACCGCCCAGAGTCTACAACGTCACAACAACCACCGTCTTCACGGGACCACCAGGTAGCCCAGCGTTAGACGGGGGTGGGGGTGATTACGGTAGGGAGCCGTCCTATCAGGTGAAGGTGGGCGTCTGGTCTGTACAGACGTAGCGTCTACTTGCTCGTGGCTCCGTGCCATCTACAGCGCATCACATTGGAGACTAATTTGGAGTTGAACGTAAACGGTTTCCTAGGTTACTGGTTTGTGTCGGTCAGTTTTCACCACAGCTTACTACACTACAACGCTTCCTAGCTCCGAACACATTCCGGCTTTAACCGCACACCGTATACGAAACTACTCCACAGATTGAACACTGGGGTTTTAACGTTCGTTTAAAAACATCGTTAATTTTAACGTTAAGGGTGTAACTGAGTAACGGACACCGTAAGAGCTAATAACCACAGCTCAGGAGGTGAAACACAAAAAGCAGATGTCCGTCCTCCATTTCCCCGTTAGCCATGTTAGCGTGAAAGATTTTTCGCCGGTTAGGATGCTAACTCGTTTCACCCGTTAGCCATATAACGTAGCAACCAATTTGGAGAACCGAAGAGCGTCCCAACAGCGACCTAGCACACCAATCTGTACCATACAGGCCTCGGGAAAACAATGGGAATGTTAAACGGGATCTCGGAGCGGTATCCAAGACTAGCATGAACTACGGCCTAGCTTCTCCGACGGACTCTCCCAGACGGGGTTTCAATTCCGATCATTTCGTCTCACTACACGTGACCGGACGTAGAAAGGCCTAGTCGGACGGAGGCCCGGGCACCCACTCCCAAGGTCATGTGACTGTGCAAACAGAAGAACAAGGAAGGAAGGAATGGATGGATGAATAAATGAAGGCACAGAGACGAGACTATGTGGGGTAAATTTGTTTATTACAACGGCGCTTACATACACTGGTACTTACAATTTTGTTTATTCTTGATCCGTTCTTCTGCATGCAGTTCTTTAAACTTAGAAAGGAAATTCTCTTTACACGTTTAAATGAAGGAAGGAAAAAAAAAAAAGAAAGAGGGAAAAAAAAACTTAATAAATAATATAAAAAAAGTGACATTAGCATGCAGCCATTTTGGAATTTCTGCTCGTTTCTTTTTTTCTGACACGAAGGTTGTGGTCCGACTATGGAAGCGAGGAAGGGTCCAGCAGAAAAGGGAGGAGAGGAAGAGAGAGAGGGAGGGGAAAAAAAAAATAAAAATAAAAGGATAGACAGAGCGACAGCCACAGCAAGAAGAGTAATGGAGGGTCAGAAAGACAAGTGTGTCAGAAAGAAAGATCACCACAGGGGCACGAAAGCAAGAAGGTGGTTGAGGAGAGGCAGAGCGAAAGTCAGAGAGCGAGAGAGGGGGAAGAAAGAAAGACAGGAGGAGGGCAGGTGCGAATAGCTGGGCGGCGCGACCTGGAAAAGCGGCTCACCTCACCCTATGCTGCAGGAACAAAAAGAAAAACACGGGAGAGAAGAAAAGAAAAACATTCACACGTCTTCCTCAAACTTTCCATTTACCCCACACAGCCTCTGGCTCCGCTCACCTGAACACCACTAAACCCCCTCCCCCAACACCGCTAACGGGAGGACTGATGGCAATGGTGTCATGGAAACACTCGGCCCCTGGAAGTCCGAAACGGCTCCAGCTAACGGATAGAACACTCCCCCCTTTACGAACTCGGAGAACGAGAACACTGACTCGGGCTGCCCCAACACGGCGCTGCGGGCGGAACCCAAACATCGCAGCGCCACAGTGACTGACTTCGTTAAGATTCGTTTTGGGTCAGTTCTGCTCGGCAGTCATCTGGGAATTAATACACGCCAACAGGAACGCTCCGGTCCATCCCAAACCGGAAAGCCTCAACAACGGAGATGGACCGCTTGGCTCTGGCAGCAGCGACGCGCTGTTACTAGGCTGGACGGGCTTCAGAGAACGCTGGTCGACAACCGAACGACCGAACGAGAAACAACAGAGGTCAGCATCACTTCAAACGACGCGTGCCCACCAACACCAACTAGCACACCGAGGAAACCGCTCCGTATGGCGTTACCGAAGTTTCCACGTGGGTCACGTGCCAAGCACGTATTGGACACGGTGGTTAAACTCCGGGTTCCGATTTTGGACATTTTGGTAAACGCCGGGTTCCGATTTTGGACATTTTGGACATGGGGATAAACGCCGGGTTCCGATTTTGGACATTTTGGACATGGTGGTTAAACGCCAGGTTCCGATTTTGGACATTTTGGACATGGTGGCTAAACTCCGGGTTCCGATTTTGGGCATTTTGGTAAACGCCGGGTTCCGATTTTGGACATTTTGGACATGGTGGTTAAATGCCGGGTTCCGATTTCGGACATGGTGGTAAACTCCGGGTTCTGCTTTTGGACATTTTGGACATGGTGGTTAAACTCCGGGTTCCGATTTTGGACATTTTGGTAAACGCCAGGTTCCGATTTTGGACATTTTGGACATGGTGGTTAAACGCCGGGTTCTGATTTTGGACATTTTGGATATGGTGGTAAACTCCGGGTTCTGATTTTGGACATGGTGGTTAAACGCCGGGTTCCGATTTTGGACATGGTGGTTAAACGCCGGGTTCCGATTTTGGACATGGTGGTTAAACGCCGGGTTCCGATTTTGGACATGGTGGTTAAACGCCGGGTTCTGATTTTGGACATGGTGGTTAAACTCCGGGTTCTGATTTTGGACATTTTGGACATGGTGGTTAAGCTCCGGGTTCTGATTTTGGACATGGTGGTAAACTCCGGGTTCTGATTTGGACATTTTGGACATGGTGGTTAAACTCCGGGTTCTGATTTTGGACATTTTGGACATGGTGGTTAAGCTCCGGGTTCTGATTTTGGACATGGTGGTAAACTCCGGGTTCTGATTTGGACATGGTGGTAAACTCCGGGTTCTGATTTGGACATTTTGGACATGGTGGTTAAACTCCGGGTTCTGATTTTGGACATTTTGGACATGGTGGTTAAACTCCGGGTTCTGATTTTGGGGAGTGCCAGGACAAAGTGTCCGAAAGCAAAGCCTCAGGATCTCAAACCACAGAGGTGGCTGCGGCACCCGACTCCGATCTCCGTGGTAAGCCGAGCTGTCAGTAGCCGGAACTTTCCGACTGCTGCAGTGAAACCAGCCAAAGATGGTTCGGATTTTGGAGCTGGCTCGGTTAAACGCCGGGCCCTGCTCGGTCACGGATGCGGGTCAGTTCAGGAGCGGGATCCGATGTCGGATACGGATCATGTGAACAGCGTAACGAGAAAAGCGGATTTGGGTCACGTGGACCCGCCATGTGAACGCGGTTTCAGAACAGCCTACAAACAACAAGTCTAAACCCAGGAGGTGCAGCGCTAGTTGGCTTTGCAGGCCACGATGCTAGCTAAGGCAGCCTGGTTTCACTGAGGTAGTTGGAGGCAGCACATGCTCAGGTGTTAGGATTCCTGACTGGAGACACGTATAGAGGAACCGGGAAGCCTTAGAGACGTCACTGAGCTTCCCGAGTACCAACACTGATAAACTGACCACAGCTGGTTTAGGAGGCGGCAAGTTAGCGCTGTAGCCTACACCTGCTATCTACTGCCGCACGGTTTGAGTGAGGCGTCTCGAGGTAGTGTGGCGCTTTAAACGTGTGTGTGTGGGTGTGTATTAATTTTGGCACCTCAATTTTAGAATTCTGTGTAGCTACAACAGCAGAGTAGATTTCAAACTGGAAACTCAACGTGTACGCCGTGAACATTCCGGACTCGTTCATACGAGCAGCTCAACTCGAGCACATCGTCGCCGTCCAAAGAAAACCGGGGATCTTCAAAACGGAGACAGGAGAGGCCAAAACCCCCATCTGACTCTAAGGTAATTCAAGAGAACTAGATCCCCCCCGCAAACAGTTCAAATGACGCGAAGAAAAAGAAAAAAATTGGACAGGGACGATACGCAGATTGAACGCGACCTTTGCCAACTCTACAGCTCGTCCAGCCTACTCCCAGACCGCACCCATGGGCGGAGCACGGCTACTCCAACACTATACAACAGCGGCGGCTCGATGGTACATGGCTCGCACAGGCGTGGGCTACAGGAAGCGGTACAGCCGGCTGAGTTACTGAGGTCCTCGTCTTTCTGCAGTCCCTTCCCCCGTACCTTCCACAGCTCTGCTGGCCAGAGAGGGGCACGTGCCAACGAGCTCCAGAAGCACACAGTCACTGCATCGATATTAACGTTAATAAAAATAATAATAATAAAAAATTAAATAAATTCACCACAACACTAACACCACACACGAACGCCTAACCGCCGACGCTTCACCACAGGCACTACTGCGCAAGACAACTTCAACATAAGCCACTTTGGTCAACCTGCTTAAAGAGGCACGCTGGAAACTGGACACCCCCTCCGCCCAACCCCGTGTAGCATAATGCCTCCGTAGTCCCGTCGGTACAGCCCCCCTCCGTAGTCCCGTCGGTACAGCCCCCCTCCGTAGTCCCGTCGGTACAGCCCCCCTCCGTTTGCCACAGCAGCTGTTTAATGCTGGTTTCACCACACGGGACCTTTAAACGGTATGCTAGCTAGCTAGCTAGCTGGCGCATCACTAGTCACAGCTCCAGAACTGAACACGACGAAAAATAACGAACACCCTGCGACTGACTCTGGAGGAGTGCAAGACTAGCCCAACACAAGTCCAATAATACTAATATATACAAACGGTAACAACCACACCCTCCGCACCGCTCCACCCGGCAGCTCCCCTCCCAAACTCGGCCCTCTCGCTACATACCTACAATATACACACGGGGCCGTCTCTGAACGCCGCCGGTAACCACGTCAACCGCTATAACAATACTGACACATCTGTCTCCTAACATGACACTTAACGCTCCATCTACACTCATCGCCAGAAGAACAGCTGCACCCAGAAGGAGGTGTGGGAGTGCGGTGGTGTTGGGAAGGGAGATAAAGGTGACCAGGATCAATAACTGATGATGAATTTAGACTGATATGATCAACATTTATTGAGCTACACATACAGAAGTTGGGTAGTTCGCTAACCCAACACGCCAGACGTCTCGGTATGGAGCTGTAGAGGTTTCTAATGGTGTCCTGTGATAATCCATCCCATGCAGCTTGAACGTCCTCACACAGTTCCTGCAGATGGTGCGGTAGGGGTGGAGGTGGAGGGACACCAGGCCTTCCACAACCGGTCATCTTGGTGCTGACCGCGGTGCCTCCACACACGGATTCGTTGGGCGTCTCCACCAAGACTAAAGCGGGACTGGTCACTGAAGATGACCCGCTGCCATTCTGAGTCACTCCATGACAGTCTGGTACGACACCACTGCAGTCTTTGGTGACGGTGACGTGGTGTTAAGGACGGTCGTGGTAACGGTCTGTGGGCGTGTAGTCCAGGTTTGGTTGATTCCCTCTGGGTGCAGCTACTTGTGCAACTCTTCTTTTGATGATGAGTGTAGATCCGTTTCGTTTGTTTATATTTTTTTGGTTTTTGTTTTTTTTAAAAAGCGCACCTACCGTTAGCAAACCAAACAGCCCTCGAAATGTCTGACAGACACTACCGCACTCCCAGAACCGTCAGGTAGCGGCCTACAACACACACAAGACAAACAGCGATAAGTGCTTTCTTGCCAACAAGGGCCGCTAACAGGTGTGGATGCAGCCCCTAGCCTGAAACCAACACTGCTACCAAGCGTTAGTACGAGCAGGAACGAGCAGCCACTCATTTCTCAACAGCAGAAAAGAAGAAGTGTAGAAAAATAGACATCTCGGTGGAGCGTTTAGAGGAGGAGGAGGAGGAGGAGGTCAAATTAAAAAGCCAAGGCCAGAATCCAGGCAGGGGGAAAAAACGGATGCTCAAAAAGTCAAAAGGTGCCATCGCTAAGTAACATCCATCAGGTACAGACACACTGAGACATGTTAGAGACAGCTACGCCCTCAGGGACACGGACAGGACACACACGGCTGGTGAGGACGGGGGGCCACCCCGCACAATCTCAGCAGAACCGGACTCTACTCTACTCCCTCTCGTGTTGGGGGTGACTGGGTGAAGGGGGTGTCGATAACCGTGAGGAGTGAAATCGTCTCGTTCCATATACATAACGAGGGGAAGGCAAACCCGGCTCCAAATAAATAACACGCGCCGCACCCCGGAATCAGCTACCGTCAGTGTGGTACACCCGCACGCGGGACCGGAGGGGCGTCTCCGGATCCCCCGACTTTAATTTGGTTCCCTCGGAACGTACGAGCTCTAACGCACGTGTGTACGAGCGGGCGCTACATGTTGAGCCGGCGGAGCACGAGCCCCGTGCTGGCGGCCGCGCGAGCGTGGCGCGTGCGTGTGGGCGTGAGAGACACCTCAGAGGCCTGCGGGGGCTTTTTTAAGCGCGACTGGACCACCCCGCTGTTTGGAGGGTTACGCTCTGCCGGACAGCTCCTGAGGTCCGAGTGTGTGTGAGAAACGCCAGCACACTCTGAATCCGAATCGTACCTATTCTCAACATCATCCTCCTCCAGGACCAGAGACGGGCTGGGCTGGGCTTCCATTTCATCTCCTGCACAGAGAGACAGAGAGAGAGACAGAGAGAGAGGCAGAGAGAGAGAGAGAGAGAGAGAGAGAGAGAGAGAGAGAGAGAGAGAGAGAGAGAGAGAGAGAGAGATTAAGGGATTATACACCACCTGTCCATTATAATGATTTACTGAGTATAAAGGAATACGGATGTATTCGGGCCGCTGCCTCTGCACACCTGCGCCGCTGGCCAGATTTGGCCTGGAGCCCATGCAACACTTGGGCTGCTCCCTTTGAGCCGCCCCCTTTAAGCCGACTCGGGCCGCTCCCTTTGAGCCGCCCCCTTTAAGCCGACTCGGGCCGCTCCCTTTGAGCCGCCCCCTTTGAGCCGACTCGGGCCGCTCCCTTTGAGCCGCCCCCTTTGAGCCGCCAGCCAACTCGGGCCGCTCCCTTTGAGCCG
>JAMWET010007843.1:42500-60000 GCA_024036415.1 Prochilodus magdalenae
GTCCATCACTAACCTGTCGACCTGCATACACACCTTGCAGATGAGAACCTTCAGGGCCGGGTGCTGGTAGACCGAGTCTCTGAGGAAGTGGTTCACCTGCTGACCGCAGGCTGTGCAGTTCACCCTCTCCATATCGGACCCTCCTGAAAGCAGAGCGCACCACTGAACACCACTGAACACCACGGTTCTCCGCTCTGAACGACTCCAAACCAAACCCTGCAGACAAGGGATTATTTAACCCCCTACGGCTCAAACAGCCCGTCTGGAGATGCTGTAGCTTTGGCTCGATGCCAAATCAGTTCACCCGTCAGGTTCAGTGGACAGGAAGTGGCGCTCACCTCTGCGTCTGTCTGTAACGTCTCTGTTGTGCTTGTAGACTCGCTTACTGCGGAACTCGGGTCCACGGAACTCATCACGAACTTCGTTACCCACAGGCTCCGGCAGGACAAAAACCGTACCTGGGGGGCGGGATGAAAAAAATTAATAATAATAATAATAATAATAATAATAATAATAATAAATAAACAAAGAAATACTATAATAAAAAACAATTAAATAAAATTAAAAATAAATAAATACATTTACCATTTTGACCCAAATTCCTTTTACATAAATAACTTCATAAAAAATAATATTAAAAACAATAACAACAATAATAAAAATTATTATTATTATTATTATTATTATTATTATTACCATTTTGACCAAATTCCTTTTACATAAATAATTTCATAAAATAATAATAATAATAATAATAATAAAAATAATAAACAAAGAAATACTATAACAAAAAAAAACAATTAAATAAAATTAAAAATAAATAAATACCTTAACCATTTTGACCCGAATTCCTTTTACATAAATAATTTCATAACAATAAAAAAAAAAAAAATAATAATAATAATATAAAAAAATAAACAAAGAAATACTATAATAAAAAACAATTAAATAAAATTAAAAATAAATAAATACATTTACCACTTTAAGAGGGGGGGAATGGTCACTAAAAAGACCTTTTACTGAATATGAGGCTTCATAAAAAATAATCCCCACCGCCCTCCTCACAAGCGGAAAACAACAAGGCTCTATTATTATTATTATTATGTCCCCCGGTTAAATTTTGACCAAGCTCCTTTTCGCTAAATCCTTCCTACCTTTTAAAGGGCGACTGCCCTCACTACCAGACGTGTACCGCTCTCCGCTTGGCCCAGGAGAGCCGGTGAACCGCCTGTCCAGTAAGCCTGTCTGTCTGTGTCTGTTTACTCGGTTCTGATGTGTGTACACACGTAGGCGACGCCTCCCCCACCCCGAGTGCGCACCTTTGGGCAGGCAGGTTGTGTCTGGCTCGCTGGAGTTGATGGACAAGACCTCCGTTTCTTCGGTTTCGCTCTCAGAGGACACGTCGGACTCGTTCAGGCCGCTGTGCTTCGTCACCACCAGCGGTTTCCTAGTTTTACAGCGAGGTTAGTCAACGTTTACAACAGGCGGGATGGAAAACCGCACACATGCTGATACTGAACAGACCTTTTGGAACGAGGTGCAGGGGCTGGCTTGGTCTCCGAAGAGCTGCTCGGCTGCAGACACACACACACACACACACACACACACACAGAAATATCACACACCCTGCAGTAAACTGGAGCTTGGTGCACACGGTGAAGACCTGGTTAAGCTACTGTGTGTCTGGGAGTGTCGGTACCTCTTCCGTGGCTTGTGTTGCTGCCTGCTGCTGCTCAATGAAATCCTTGGCCATGGCACCTGTGAACAACACGACCGGATCAGACCGAACAGAACAGCGCTGGGAAACACGTGGGTTTACGATTCTGGCCAGCCTGAGGAAACAGCCTATCGGGTACTGCTGGGAAAGCACCACGGACTCCTGCTGCGCGACGCCGAGGGGTTCACTGGTGGCGCAGAAAGTGTGCCACGGTTCTCTCACTCTCACGACTGTTCCCTTTGGACACTATGGCACTGTATTCCGGACCAGCTCTATGACCGGACTCTACAGGCTCAGCAGAACCCAGCAAGTTACTGCACACCAGGCCTGGACCGTCAGTGCTGCTCTTCAGAACCAGCTGCTGTGATCGACACCAGAACCAGGAAGTAAACAGTAACTGTAAACAGTGATCCGCTCATTTCTGGCCGCCCTAAAGCACAACATGCACTCACCCCGCGTGTTCCCAACAGCCCAGTAAGCCCATAAGTAGCAATTAGCAGCTAGCACGTTCAGGTCTTTCCACGATAAACTGACTGGTTAACCCGACCTCCCACAAGGTGGGCTCCGAGCCCCTTGCACCTGAGGGCCCAGTCTGAGCAGATGGCGAGCCTGATCAACCGCTATTCATCTGGGAGGGTGTGGATCGTTCGACAGCCCGGCTGGAACCAGGCTGGAACGGTGAAGTGAGGTGCGTGTGTGAAACTCACCACTCCAGTGTCCAGGCAGGGTATGCTCGCCGCCTTGCTCCGTCGACACGGCTAGAAACTCGTGGAGTTTATTGATCAGCACTCCCAGCTTCCCGCCGCCACTTCGGCTAGCCCCAGCAACGGGTTCAGGCCTGCAACAACAACCAGCACCAAAACCATGAGCTCATTTACAGACTGCGCTCGCACATCAGGACACCAACAGGGAGACGCTAACAGGGACGGGAAACCAACAGGTTTAGCCAAAGAAGAAACCACACATGCTTTCTTTATTATTATTATTATTATTATTATTATTATTATTATTATTATTATTATTACCATCGTTTAAATAGGCTACATTTGTGTGTGTGTGTGTGTGTGTGTGTGTGTGCTAGTTTTAAAAATAAATAAATAAATATAAATAAAAACACTAAACTGCTGATTAACCATACTTGCTGAAAATTCCCATCCCCAGCAGACACACCAAGACAGCACAACCCGACATATTGGCGGTGCCTGCCGGGTTCATGGAGAGCACCTCACTCCACGCTGGCTGTGATCTCAGGCGTAGTGAAAGTGGGGTTTGTGCTCAGGAGTTGAAGTTCCGGGCGAGAGAAGGATGAAGGGTAACCATTTCCAGGTGAATAATTTGGGCTGCTGAACATTAACCCTACACTCAGAGTTAATGAGGAGAGTACACCGAGGCACTGTGTACCGCTACACTCAGGTGTACACTCAACGCCGCCTGCCGCTACAACGCCAAGCTAACTGGAATGGCATCCGGCTAATTTACATAATATTCAATTATCTCCAGAAGTTCACCAACGCACATTCAGTTAACAGCAGACAGGAAAAAAAACGAAAGAAAAACTGACAGACTCCCGAGGTGAAGGAGTAGTACTCTTATTTCTTAAGCAAGTTATACGTCCTACTATGAACACAGGGGGGAGAGAGGAGAGCGCGAGAGCGAGAGAGCGAGAGAGAGAGAGAGAGAGAGAGAGAGAGAGAGAGAGAGAAGGAGGGAGAGAGAGAGGGAGAAAGAGACAGAGAGGGAGAGAGAAGGAGGGAGAGAGAGAGGGAGAAAGAGACAGAGAGGGGGAGAAAGAGAGAGAGAGAGAGAGAGAGAGAGAGAGAGAGAGAGAGAGACACACAGACAGACATGTAGTGTTCTATTAAGTTTCTAAATATGTTGCGAAATTAAAGAGTGAGTGCGAGAGTGAGCGCGAGAGAGAGTACAGGAGCGAGCGCGAGAGTGAGTACAGGAGCGAGTGTGAGAACAGGAGCGAGTGTGAGAACAGGAGCGAGTGTGAGAACAGGAGCGAGAACAGGAGCGAGTGTGAGTGCGAGAGCGAGTACAGGAGCGAGTGAGAGTGAGCGCGAGCTTGAGTACAGGAGCGAGTGTGAGAGTGAGCGCGAGCTTGAGTACAGGAGCGAGTGTGAGAGTGAGCGCGAGCTTGAGTACAGGAGCGAGTGTGAGAGTGAGCGCGAGCTTGAGTACAGGAGCGAGTGTGAGAGTGAGCGCGAGCTTGAGTACAGGAGCGAGTGTGAGAACAGGAGCGAGTGTGAGTGCGAGAGTGAGTACAGGAGCGAGTGTGAGAACAGGAGCGAGTGTGAGTGCGAGAGTGAGTACAGGAGCGAGTGTGAGAGTGAGGCGAGAGTGAGTACAGGAGCGAGTGTGAGAGTGAGGCGAGAGTGAGTACAGGAGCGAGTGTGAGTGTGCGCGAGAGTGAGTACAGGAGCGAGTGTGAGAGTGAGCACAGGAGCGAGTGTGAGAGTGAGCACAGGAGCGAGTGTGAGTGTGCGCGAGAGTGAGCACAGGAGCGAGAGTGAGCACAGGAGCGAGTGTGAGAGTGAGCGCGAGAATGAGTACAAGAGCGAGTGTGAGAGTGAGCGCAAGAGTGAGTACAGGAGCGAGTGTGAGAGTGAGCACAGGAGCGAGTGTGAGAGTGAGCGCGAGAGTGAGTACAGGAGCGAGTGTGAGAGTGAGCACAGGAGCGAGTGTGAGAGTGAGCGCGAGAGTGAGTACAGGAGTGAGCGCGATCTTGAAGATGTTGCCTTATAGCTCTAGTCCTGCTACAGTGTGCGGCGCTAGCTCCCTCTACCCCACCTCTCTCCACCGTCTAATTATTTTCTTTACGTTATGTTTAGCTCTCGCACAGGCAGCCCAAAATAACCCCGGACGTGCTCTCGCGCTGCAGCGCCCTACAGCGCGAGCCGCTCTGCAGAAAACAAGCTGAAGCTGAAGGGGAAGGGTTTTACCCCTGAGCAGCTCCGTCAGCTCCAACCAAACTCCATTAACAAGCATGCTGCCATGAAGCTGCCCAGCGCCTGCAGCAGGCCAGAGCGACACCACCCTGTTCAGGGTGAAATCCCCGACAGCAGAACTGTTCTGGCCCAAATCTGGCCCACTTGGGTTGAGGGCACTTGGGTGGACTGCTGGGCCACACCCAGCCTTGTGTGGGGAACCCTGCTGTATCTGCACCAGAACTGGGCCAGGTCTGTTTGGGACCGGTGGCCCAAACGCATGTGGTAAGGGGTGGAGGTGGAGGGGCACCAAGCCTTCTGGATGAACCGTTCATCTTGGTGCTGACCACGGTGCCTCCACACACGGGTTCGTTGGGCTTCTCCACCAAGACTAAAGCGGGACTGGTCACTGAAGATGACCCGCTGCCATTCTGAGTCACTCCATGACAGTCTGGTACGGCTGAGGGTCTTCAAGGCCACACCTCCCACCGGACGGTGTTCAGAAACCCAGGTGAGCTTGGCATCGTGTGGCATCACGTGGTGGTTAATGAAAGCCCCAGAGAGAGAGAACAGACGGAGACCTGTATGATACTCCACCTACTGATACGTGGAGGCCGGCTCTCTGTACACCACCCCTCATCCAGAACTACAAACCATCGCCAGCTGTTATGTGACGCCAGCGATGAAAAGCGAGACCACGGCCAAACCCATGTGCAGAGAGACGTGTGAAGTTCACTCTGGCACATTTCACACTTCACCCAGCCCGCCCACCCGCACGCACGCCGCCGCCGCACACTTACACTTCCCGTCCTCAGATACAGTACGTTTATATACAGTCGGTGTACGTACTGTACTCCTCCTCCGTGACTTCTGATTGGTCCATACGGACGGGCAGGCGCCAAAGCATTCCACAGACAGTCCCACCGCGTCTCACTGCACACGTGACGAACCCGGAGTAGATTAGAAGGGCTCTACATACAGCTGTGTGCGGACAGAGGGGCGGACGCAGCAACATGTGAAGGACCAGTGTCGGTGATGGATAAATGAATGAAGGGATGAAGGAACAGTGTTGGTGATGGAAAAAGGAATGAAGGGATGAGGGAACAGTGTTGGTGATGGATGAAGGAATGTAGGGATGAAGGAACAGTGTTGGTGATGGATGAAGGAACAGTGTTGGTGAAGGACAAGTGGTGAAGGAATAAGGGAAGGTTGTGATGATGAGGAACAGTGTTTGGTGATCGGATGGAGGGATGAGGGAACAGTGTTGGTGATGGATAAAGGAACAGTGTTGGTGATGGATGAAGGAACAGTGTTGGTGATGGATGAAGGAACAGTGTTGGTGATGGATGAAGGAACAGTGTTGGTGATGGATGAAGGAATGGAGGAATAAAGGAACAGTGTTGGTGATGGATGAAGGAATGAAGGGACGAAGGAACAGTGTTGGTGATGGATGAAGGAACAGTGTTGGTGATGGATGAAGGAACAGTGTTGGTGATGGATGAAGGAACAGTGTTGGTGATGGATGAAGGAACAGTGTTGGTGATGGATGAAGGAACAGTGTTGGTGATGGATGAAGGAACAGTGTTGGTGATGGATGAAGGAACAGTGTTGGTGATGGATGAAGGAACAGTGTTGGTGATGGATGAAGGAACAGTGTTGGTGATGGATGAAGGAATGAAGGGATGAAGGAACAGTGTTGGTGATGGATAAAGGAATTTAGGGATGAGGAACAGTGTGGGTGATGGTTGCCTGTAAGTAGCAGCCATGCTGTGTGATTGTATCCGTGTGTGCCGGTTGTAGATAGCATGAGGGCGGAGCTTATTTACACAGAGGCTCATTTAATACAGTCTATTTGTACATGGTGAATCTGTGAGGTCAGTGTGGGTGGGGTCTCGCTGTAAACCAGCCAATCAGAGCCGAGCTCACCTAAATATTCATGAAGAGCTCACCAGCTTCAATAAAACCCGGATCCCTGGGTGGAGCACCGCTAAAACGCACGTTTGTACCCCTTCTACTAAGAAACCAGAGGCACTGTTGTTATAAAGTTCACGCGGAAAGCAATGACTTCGGATACAGCTTCGCCCCTGACCTCGAACAGCTTGTAGCGAAAAGGTGCTTAATTTGATGGCAGTCTAAAACGCTGAACTAACCAGAGGCACCAGCACGCTAGCTGCTTTCCCTGACCTCCAGCAGTGCTGAATTTGATGGCAGGCTATCTGAAACGTGACAGCACAAACTCTGAGGACAACCAAGTCGAGCAGGCTCCGTTACCCACGCCTGAGTCCCAGACAGGGGGGGAACAAGTGGGTATGGAGATCATGGTTAACCCTCCTGAGAAGAACAAACTTCCAGGATGGCTCCCAGCTCAGGATCCGGCAGGAGAGCCAGAGCAGGCAAGACCTTCCAGGGTTCCAGGCGGTGCTAGATGTTCCCTCAGGCTCCTGCTGAGGGGCAGTTCAGGTTTACTCCATCTTCTCTTTCCCCCAAATCCATGTGCAGAAGCATCAGGCACCACACTTCACCCAACACCGAACTCTACAGACTCAGGAGAGAACTTGGGCCCGAATTCCAGAATCCCAGTAGAAGTTATCCACATAATAAAGCCTGGATTAAAACCAGCGTGCTGAGATATTAAAGCTCTCAGGTCGACTGGGTTACAGGCTGGATGTGCTGACCGAGCCGAAGCACTGATATGATTAATAACAGGGTCGAGGGGCTGAAGTTTTCCTGAAGCTTCTGACTGGAATTTTCCGTTCCACCTTAAACAGGGCAGCAGTAACGTTCTGGCGCCCGTGCATTAATAACCCCGGCCTATTAATGAAGGCTAATCGATACTGTACCGGGCAGGTCGTTAACTGTGTTATCGTGACGGCACGGCTCCGTGCAAATATCGCGGAGCTGGCGCCACCACACATACCATGATGGGATTATACAATATGTCCAAGTGTTTTCCCAGGCATCCCAGCTAAAGCAGGCTAGGCTAATCCCGGGAATCCATTCTTTGTCTATGGTTATTTATTGGCTAACGCTAGCCAGCTTTTTAACCGCCACGGGAGCTGCATTTCACTGGCTAACACACCAGCAAAGCTCGCACCGCGGCTCGATGGAGATGTTTTATTTATTAGCTTGCTGCCTACCAGCTTTCCACAGACGCCGTAAAAATCGGGACAGCTAGCAAGCTAGCTAGCTAGCTAGCGACCTAGCTAAGCAGCTAACGCTAAGTATTTGTGTTTGTTTATGGGAAAGACCGTCTGCGCTCACCTCAGAACCTCGGTCGACATCCTGCTCTCGTCGCGGGCACCTTTATGAAGACACTGCGGCTGTTGAGCTGCAAACAACCACAACCATCCTCAGTTTTCTCAACAAACTGCGAGAATGCAGCGCTGCACAGTTTTCAATCCCGTTAAAAAAAAAAAAAAAAAAAAAAAAATTCACACGCTATCCGCCATCTTGCCGGCTAAACTAGCACCCGACGCACTAAAATGGCGGCCAACTGTGGACGTGCTGTCGTCATTTCCGGCGACGGGGCCCGTGATATTGACTTAGTATTAGCTAATGCTAACGCAGCACTGCTAATCATGTAAACATGGCCTCTTTTTAATGTCACATTAATGATGTTCATCTATTTCTCTGTGTTACATAAGCCACAAAAATGTTACTTAGCGTTAGCAACGACTTTATAAAAACAGAATTCCCCCCATTTGTATGCTGATTTCCGAGTAATTGAGTGCTTGTGTTGTAAACAGAGTGAGAGTGGGTTTGGTGTGAGATGTTTACAGTGGTGGTGGGAACCAGGGGTCTCTGCGTCTAGAACACTTTTTCACATTTTATTTACTGTCTAAACCACCCGAGAACCTACACGTGTCTTCTGAGCTTTATTTGGAATTTTACCATTTTACGAGGTTTTGTTCCGTCAGCAGCGGTTTGCTGGTTTTACTGGTGTGCTGTTCTATGATGGTGTTTCTAAAAAAAATTCACATATTCAAAACAATAAAAAAATCTGGCCTCATGCTTTATAGGTTTATATATGCTTTACATTTTAGTTCCACAACATTCAGTCACACCGATTCTTGATCGTTACGATACATTTAGAACACCCTCACACTCAACAGGAAGTTGTGTCGTCCCGATTTCCTGTAGATGATGTTAAGAAGAAAATGATTTTTTGTTGTTGTATTGACTGATATGTCCAATTCAGTATAATAAAAAGACTTGTTTGTTTTAAATGACTTAATGCCATTAACATAGACGGTAGGTGACCAAGTTCAGGGTTTGGATGACCCTGTTACTCATGTAGGACAAGGTTAGCAAGTAACCAGGGGTGAATGGCTAACTGGATGATTTTGTAGACTGACTGCTGAAAAGTTACATACTGAACGACGTTCCAGTCATGGAGTCGCTTTATAAGGGTCTTAATAAGAGAAAGAGCAAGCTCGTCAGGCGGACATGGAAGTTAGCAAGAGAGTTAGAGGCGGTGTGGGAAATAGACCTAGAGGCGATAAGGATCAATTCTCCGCCCACCATCACCCCACTTTCCATCACCAGCGTCCTCTTCACCCGTAAATGGCCTATAGAGACATTGGGGTAGTATTCCTCCAAAGGGGCAGGAAAAGCTTGGGAAGTTTGCTCTTCCTTGTCTCTCTCCAAGATGTTTGACTACCTATGAATCTTCTGACATTGCTACAGACCTGAGCCACAGTCTGAGACCACCCTCTACAACGGCCGCTGTGGAGAGTGCTCCTAAGTGCTCTGGTTTACAACTGTAGGCGGACATTAGCTATGTGGGACTACGGGCGGGGGCGGGACTAATAACCCTTGCTCCTGATCTCATATGTTTTGGTGTTCTAGTGGAAACGTTCATCATCTCTGTCCATCACCTTTTCACAATGAGCAGTTTCTTGAACAGCTACACCTCCTTTCAGACCTCCATAAGATGGTGACGTCTTCTCTGAGTGGATGAAGGATGGACAGGAACACCTGTGGCTGTTCTCAGATCTGAAGCAGGAGTGGAGCTGGACGTTCTCCTCTCTCCTAGAGATTAAAGTGCTGTTTATCTGAATGGGGACGGTGTTGGTAGGTCTACCGGGTCTTCCAGGTGGTTGTTAGGAGCCCTCTGGAGTTTTGGAAGCTCCTGTTTTTTCCTATTCCTTAAGAAAGTAGCGTCCTATATCTAATCTCATCAGAAACATCACCCAGTTGTTGTATGAATGTCAGTGTCTTATGACGGACAGCAGATCGTCAATAAGATCTTTGGAGCAGCTTTTGTTTGGAGGATGGAGATGGTTAATTTTGAGATTCAGAAGGATGGAGTAAAAAACATTATTTCATTATATGGCCAAAAGTATGCAGACGCCCCCTTAATGATTGAGTTCAAAGTGTTTATCAGTCACGCCCTTTACTAACAGATGTATATAATGGAGTACACAGCCATGCAATCTCCACCGACCAACCCTGGCAGAAGAAAGGTCCTACTGTAGAGCTTAGTGCCCGTATGGTATGCCAGCTTGGCCACAATCATGGAAGTTCGGCTCTGCTAGAGCTGTCCCGGACAACTGTGAGTGTTGTTACTGAGGAATAGAGGAGTCTAGGAGAAACGACAGAGTGGGACCACAGGACATGCTCTTAGCTAACCCCTGGCTTTCCTCGAGGTCTATCCTCCTTCTCCCTGGACCCATCGGTAACCTCCAGTGCCCTAAACAAACAGATATAGGCTGTGTATGGTCTGAGCATGCTTTATTACGAAGGGACAGGCCTCGCAATGTGGTGAGAGAAGTTCGTTAATTACGGGGTAGTAAACACTCATCATCAAATCCAAACAATAGCACCCAGCAGGAATCATCCGGCAGGAACGAAACTCGGTGGGGGTTTGACATCGCCTTATCGCTGTACCTGACTGACCCAACATGTCATGGCCTCCACCAGTCATCCTGTTAGTGCAGCACCATCGGCAGACGGCTGCACCACGCAGGACTACACGCACACAGACCGTTACCACGACTGTCCTTAACACCACGTCACCATCACCAAAGACTGCAGTGATGTCGTACCAGACTGTCATGGAGTGACTCAGAATGGCAGCGGGTCATCTTCAGTGACGAGTCCCGCTCTAGTCTTGGTGGAGACGCCCAACGAATCCGTGTGTGGAGGCACCAAGATGAACAGTCACACGTCCAGAAGGCCCGGTGTCACTCCACCTCCACCCCTACCGCACCATCTGCAGGAACTGTGTGAGGATGTTCAAGCTGCATGGGATGGATTATCACAGAACACCATTAGGAACCTCTACAGCTCCATACCGAGACGTCTGGCGTGTTGGGTTAGCGAACACGGCGGCCTGACGCCATACTGAGAGACAGACTTCTGTATGTGTAGCTCAATAAATATTGATCATATCAGTCTAAACTTATCATCAGTTATTGATCCTGGTCACCTTTATCTTCCTTCCCAACACACCTGCACTCCCACACCTCCTTCTGGGTGCGGCTGTTCTATTGATGATGAGTGTATAAATTCCTGTGGTGGTCAAAAGCTTGCTGGGGCTCCAAAATGGCATAATCAGTGAACCGGTCGGCCTGATGCTCAGGATTCCTGGTAATCCAGCAAGTGTCCGGAAGTCCAACAGGGCACAGTTGGGTAAGGATGGCACATCTGGGCATCTATTAGCTGGCATAATAAAACTAGTAGTAATGTACTTCCTGGAGGTAGCACTAGCTGGCCTTCACCCTCCAGGCACCATGCGGTAGGGAGAGGCCTAGCTAGTGGGTGGTATTGGACAAAGGCTCGTTCGTCGTCGTTACAGCTCAGACAAGGACAGGACCACACATGCCCAGTCTCTTGGGTGTGTGACCTACTACATGACGTACATTTCCATATTCCCGTTCTCGTACACCTGGCGTGTACAGAGCATGTGTTAGCTTTAGCATTAGCACGTGAAAAGCAACTCCGCTGGTTTCACGGTCCTGTTTTTGGCTCAGGCCGCGAAGCTTCCACCACAGAGTTGGAGGCGGTGTTTGTGGAAGTCTGTATTTGTGTCTCTGCATGCCCATCTACATCGGCGTGTGTGCGGGAGGCCGACTGATCGGCCTCTCCCTCCGTGTCGTTGTCTGACAGCAGCCCGAGACCCGTGTGACACAGCTGCCTCTCCAGAGCTGTGATTCGCTGTTTCAGCCGGCGCTGGGTCGTTGTGAACTCGCCCAGCAACCGGGCGAAGCGCGTCTGCAGCACATCCAGAGAGGCGTCCAGACGTTCCACCTTCTCCTCGGTGTCCATCACGCCCAGCCCTCCAGCTGCCGCGCTTTCGTCCAGGAGACCCTGCTTCTTCAGGATCTCCCTCCCACGCTCCTCCAGGACTTTCTGAGCATCCGGATATTCCGTCACCGCCTCCATTAGGTCATCCTTGGAGAGGCAGAAGAGATCAGAGTAGCCGATGCTGCGTATGTTGGCGGTACGGCGGTTGCCCATTTTGCTACCCTGAATGTTCAGGATGCTAATTTCGCCAAAGCACCCTCCGGCGGTTAGCAGGGCAAACTGCGTCACGCCGTCGTCTGCAACCACGCCCAGCTTTCCCTCCTTGATGATGTACATTTCCTTCCCGATGTCGCCCTTCCTGCAGACGTAGTCGCCAGGGCTGTACACCTGGGGGCGCAGTTTCAGAACCAGCTCCACTAACAGTCCAGCTTCACAGTCCTGGAAGATACGAACCTTCTTCAAGGTGTCCAGATGGACGTTGATGGCAATCTCCGCCCGCAACTTGTCCGGGAGGTTCTTCAGCACCTCGTGCTCGTCCACAGCTTTCTGGTTAGTCCAGAGGTAGTCGAACCACTTGATGACACGGGTCTCGAGGTTGCGGCTGACCTTGCGGAAATGCATGTAGTGTTTGATGGCATCAATCCGTGCCTGGAACTCGGCCCGCGTAGCGTTCATGTTGGAGATCATGGAGCCCACGTTACCGACAATCGTGGCAAAGATCAGCACGCCCACCAGAAAGTCGAAAACCACGAAGACAAACTCCTCGTCCCTCACCGGGGGAGGCATTTCCCCGATAGTGGTAAGCGTTAGCGTGGACCAGTAGAAGCAGTAGACGTAGCAATGGGTCAGGGTTCCAACCTCAGTGTTGGTAACGTTGGGGTACACCCACTGATCCGACCCCAGACCCAGCGACTTGGAAATGGCGTAATAGATACAAGCGTTCCAGTGGATGATGACCAGGATGTAGAGGACGAGGTTGCAGATACGGAACGTGTTGGGGTAGTTGGTGCGCGTCTCGGTCCGATCAAAGAACTCAAACATGCGGGAGAACCGGAGCAGGCGGTTGAACCGGAGCTGAGGCATATTGACCCCCGTCACGATGTAGATCAGGTCGGTGGGCACGATGGAGAGGACATCCACTTTGAACTGGAAGGTTCGGGTGTAGTTGTCTCTCAGCTTGGCCAGGTTTTTCACCAGCAGGCCCTGTTCTAGATACCCTGCAGAATCAAACACATGATGTTACGGGTGTACCAGCGTTCCCTAACAACGTATAGATCTGTCTGGTGTGCTTTATGGAATTATGGAATGCAATAAGTTCTAAGATCCGTGGACAAAAAGAGTCTGGACGCCTGGGGGAAAAGGGGGGAGTTCTCTCTGTGAGGTTCTAGGGGGTTCTTTGGTTCAGGTGACAGTACGGTTGAACCACAGGGCCTACACTGAGCTGCTGGACCATCAGGTTTTGCCCTTTGCCCGTCATCTTACCGAGGGACGTAACATTCCTATCCCGGTATTCCAAGGTCAGCAAATGTGACTGATTGGCATGACGAACGTTCCGGAGCATTCACACATCTGGACTAGCAAAATCCTTCAACGTTCTTCAACGTTTTCCCTCATCTGTATTCCCTCTCTCGGAAACACTCTGTTAGAGCCTCTGTGTCTTTAAGCCCCGCCTCCCGGCGAGCCCTGCTGTGCTCTGATTGGTCAGCCCACCCAGTGTGTTCTGACTGGTCAACCACCAGAGCAGCATTCTGCTATAAGTTCCGTACAACACTGTGGCTGTTCTTACAGGGGCGTCGGCCCTGCTGGATCAACTTGATCCAGACCCTGATCCAGAGAGTCCGGTACTAGAGCGGGAGTGTTCAGGTTTACTGGTTTAGCTCTCTGTGTCGTGTGAGGCTCGGCCGAGCTTGCCGGTAGGCGGGCGATAAAGACTGTGTTACGAGATGACATCATCATGTAACTAAGAAAGGGGCTGGTATTCCAACAAGCCCTTTCAGAGAGTTCCTTGTCTGGGAACTTTTGGGAACTTTAGAACTTTGCAGAACGTCTAGATGCACAGAGAGCTACATAGCTCACGGAAGGAAAGAGCACGATGGGGGTGATGGGGTGGGTGCATTTGCATGTACCTGTCCTCAGTCGCACACAGGAGTCCAGGATGTAAATGAGGTCGCAGATGTAATCAAGCACCAGCCACAGGATGTAGTTCTGGGTCTGTAGATCATCAAAGCACGCTCTACGGATCAAGAGAGGAAGCCCACAGAGTGCCATTTCAAGATCAAGTCATACAGAGTGGTTTTAGACATGGTAGGAAATACAGGAGGTCCTGGGGTGGGGGGGCGGGGGGTTTAGGACCCCGTACTTAACCCCACATGGAACGGGTTTAAGGACCTAATAAGAGGAGAGGTTGGTTCCCAGCTGGAACCAAAGACTAATAGGTTCTTCAGCACCAACAGCCAGTTGTAGAGGACAGAGAAGGCAGCAATGGCGACACCCAGTGGTCAGCTGGAGAACCGCCTCTATGTCTTCCTATCTCCAGTAGTTGATCTATTCTGCTCTCTGGAGATAAACACACATCTGGAACACCAGCCCGAACCCTCGCAGGCCGTCTCTACGCTCCGCCATCTTGGTGCTACAGTTCGCTACCGCTGTGCAGCGCCCTCTGGTGACGTCACTGTCACGTCCTTTGACGTTCCTTGGTTTCAAGAGAACCGGCTACACACATTGGTTACCTATACAGCACCAAGTTTCTAAGAAGCCTAAACGGAACCGGCTCAAGAACCAGGGTTCTTTTAGTTCGAAAAGTCTAGACCTAGAAAAGTCTAGATACATTCACTGGAAGCTCATGGTTTGGTGTTGTAGACACGGAGAACCCTGGTTCTCATCACCACCACTGTAGGGTGGGATTGATGGAATTCCCTGTTTAAAACTGCGGGTTTCAAACAAACTCTTTCTGCCTACAGAGGAAACCAGCACCGGACGTCCTTGTGCAACTCCGAAGGCCGGAATCAAGCGCAGTTCCGAACCAGGCACTTTCAGATAAGATGTTGTGGTTTGACAGAATCTGGGAATGTCGTATGGAAGCAGTTAGAGGAGCGTTTCTGAGGGTTCTCTGGTTAAACGGAGCGGAAAGTGAAGACAGACAGAAGCTGTCTCCGCGGATTCCTCCGCTCGCATGAATAAGATCTGAGGGGCCAAACGCCGCAGCAGAATCTATCCCATTAGTTACGCTGGTGCACTTCCACGCTGCGTGCACACGGACTCACTCCGGAAACTCCCCCCCCCAGGACGAAGATGAGGATTACCACGGCAGTCACCGCACTATAGCTGTCCTCCGTGGGGTCCCTCAGCAGTACTGTCATATTCCTCACACACTGAGGTGCGGGGTGTCGGGAATACCTTAATTCGGAAGCCTCTTCGAGGGGTAAGGAAGCTTTAGGAAAAGATCAGGCTGGAAAACCCTTTTCTCCGGACCAATCCCTGACCTACACATCTACATGCCCAATGCCTACGTTTCAGTGTTCCCCTCCATCCTACCCGCCACCATCGGTTTAAGTCTGGCAGGATCTGGGTACCCCATGTTCCAAGACCTGTGTCTAAACTGCTGTAGCTGATGTTTCAGCTCCTTCCAAAGAGGCTCAGTAGGATTGAGGTCAGGGCTCGTAGAAGGCCTCTTCAGAACAGTCCAGTGTTTCCTCTGAGCCACTCTGGGTGTTTTTGATGTGTGTTTTGGGTCATTATCCTGCAGGATCCATGACCTGCGACCGAGACCAAGCTTTCTGACACTGGGCAGCACACTTCTCTCTAGAGTTCCTTGAGAGTCTTGAGATTTCATTGTACTGATTGGGTGGGGTTAAACTGCTGTAGGCTGAAGTGGTGGGGTTAAACTGCTGTAGCGAAATTGTAAACTGCTCCCAGTGATAAACTGTAGGCTACGGGAGGAGAAAATTCTGGATTAAAAGTACTTTGGTCTGAATCAGCTAAACTCATAAAGGTTCCTTCAAAGTAGGGATGGGTGGGGTTTTATTGACTAAATCAATCATGTGGTGGTTCAGAACGGGTTACTGCTGTAGGGCATGGGGGGGTTACAGTGGGGTTTTAGGCTGAATCCGGCTGAACGGGTGGGGTTAAACTGAGATAAATACCAGCATGGGTGGGGTTAAACCTGGCAACCAGTTGGGGGCAGAAATCCGGATCCAGTTATAGAGCACTGCCAAGGCGATGAAGAACAGCCAATAATAATACACATCATCCGACTGAGATATGACGAGCCCCTCCCACCTCTCCCTATGACACACAAACATTTCATCACTCTGCTTATTATCAATTCAACGGGTTGTATTATTTTTAAGACCATCACCAGCAATATAAATATAAATAAAAATATAAAATATGTATAGTACCTCTCCCTATGACACACAAACAAATGTATTAAATATGTATCTAGTAAATGCAAATAAAAAACAAACAAAATAATTAAAAATATATTCAATATCACACTAGCATGGCGCTAACTGTGTGCCGTTGGCTAAATGGGCGGAGTTAAACTGCTGTAGGATAAACGGGCAGGGCCAAACGGCTGTGGGCTGTATGGGTGGAGCTAAACTGTTGTAGGCTGTATGGGTGGAGCTACACAGTTGTAGCCCGTGTGGGTGGGGCTAAACTGTTGTAGCCTGTGTGGGTGGGGCTAAACTGTTGTAGCCTGTATGGGTGGGGCTAAACTGCTGTAGCCTGTGCGGGTGGGGCTAAACTGTTGTAGGCTGTATGGGTGGGGCTAAACTGCTGTAGGCTGTATGGGTGGGGCTAAATTGCTGTAGGCTGTATGGGTGGGGCTAAACTGCTGTAGCCTGTGCGGGTGGGGCTAAACTGTTGTAGGCTGTATGGGTGGGGCTAAACTGCTGTAGCCTGTGTGGGTGGGGCTGAACTGCTGTAGCCTGTGTGGGTGGGGCTGAACTGCTGTAGCCTGTGTGGGTGGGGCTGAACTGCTGTAGCCTGTGTGGGTGGGGCTGAACTGTTGTAGGCCTTAGTGGTGGGCTACTAAACTGGGGCTGTGTGGGTGGGGGCTAAACTGTTGTAAAGGCTAGAATGTGCATGGGGTGTAGGCTGTTGTAGGCTAAATGGGTGGGGCTAAACTGTTGTAGCCTGTGTGGGTGGGGCTAAACTGTTGTAGGCTGTATGGGTGGGGCTAAACTGTTGTAGGCTGTATTTGTAGGCTGTTGGGTAGGCTAAAATGTGGGGGGCTAAACTGTTGTAGGTTGTATGGGTGGGGCTAAACTGTTGTAGGTTGTATGGGTGGGGCAAAACTGTTGTAGGCTGTATGTGCATGGGTGGGGCTGAATGTAGGTGCTGTAAACTTTTGTGCTGTATGGGTGGGGCTGTAAACTGTAGGCGTATTGTAAAGGCTGCTGATGTGCATGTCTAAAGTGGTTGTTGTATGGGTGGGGCTAAACTGTTGTAGGCTGTATGGGTGGGGCTAAATTGCTGTAGGCTGTATGGGTGGGGCTAAACTGCTGTAGGCTGAATGTGCATGTCTAAAGTGTTGTAGGCTGAATGGGTGGGGCTAAACTGTTGTAGGCTGTATGGGTGGGGCTAAACTGTTGTATCCTGT
>JAMWET010007843.1:65000-70000 GCA_024036415.1 Prochilodus magdalenae
AATGTAACTCGTCACTACCCACCACACAATAAAGAATTGTCATGTCCATAAATATAATTTGCCTAGTTCTATTTAACACATTTGAGCTAAAGCATGCTCTTTATGCACTTAAATTATTATGAATTTTAAATGTAGCCACAAAGAAATTCAGTTTTTAATAGCCTAAAATTCAGAAACCTCTGTTTCTATGAATATAATACCTAGTCAGCAAAACTGTACTGTAATCTGAGTAGACAATACTAACATTTGAGACAACTGATGTGCTTCAGTGTGCAGATATAGAGGAACAAGGATTGAGCCAATGAACAATTACTTGCCCTAAATATTTATTTAACTGAATTAAAATTTTCAGATTTTCTATAATACTAAAAAGACAAACCACACAACCATGATTTCTTCTATTTGTTAGTAGTTAATAACACCTCAATTCAATGAACCACTGCTGAGAATTTCATGCATGTAGCATACATTTTTTAAAGTTATGACCTTTTAAAATTCCTACTAAGTCAAAGTGAAGAACTGAGATATTTTAAAAGTTTCTGTATCTCAGAAACTAATAAAGATACAACTTTAAAATTTTGAAAACTATCTTTAGGGCCTAACTGCATCATTGCCTGGGACTTTATGCAGATTCGAGGAGGTCACTACAGAACGTTAGCTAGAATCTAATGCTTTATTAAGGTGGATTTACACTAAAGGTGGATTTACACTAAAGGTGGACTTACACCAAAGGTGGATTTACACTAAAGGTGGATTTAAACTAAAGGTGGATTTACACTAGAGATAGACTTAATCTAAAGGTGGATTTACACTAAAGGTGGATTTACACTAAAGGTGGATTTACACTAAAGGTGGATTTACAGTAAAGGTGGATTTACACTAAAGGTGGATTTAAATCAAACGTGGATTTAAACTAGAGATGGGTTTACACTAAAGGTGGATTTACACTAGAGATGGACTTACACTAAAGGTGGATTTACAGTAAAGGTGGATTTACAGTAAAGGTGGATTTACACTAAAGGTGGATTTACACTAAAGATGGATTTACAGTAAAGGTGGATTTACACTAAAGGTGGATTTAAATCAAACGTGGATTTAAACTAGAGATGGGTTTACACTAAAGGTGGATTTACACTAGAGATGGACTTACACTAAAGGTGGATTTACACTTAAGGTGGATTTACAGTAAAGGTGGATTTACACTAAAGGTGGATTTACAGTAAAGGTGGATTTACACTAAAGATGGATTTACACTAAAGGTGGATTTACAGTAAAGGTGGATTTACACTAAAGGTGGATTTAAATCAAACGTGGATTTAAACTAGAGATGGGTTTACACTAAAGGTGGACTTACACTAAAGATGGATTCACAGTAAAGGTGGATTTACACTAAAGGTGGATTTAAACTAAAGGTGGACTTACACTAAAGATGGATTTAAACTAAAGGTGGATTTAAACTAGAGGTGGGTTTACACTAAAGGTGGACTTACACTAAAGATGGATTCACAGTAAAGGTGGATTTACACTAAAGGTGGATTTACACTAGAGGTGGATTTACACTAGAGGTGGATTTACACTAAAGGTGGATTTACACTAAAGGTGGATTTACACTAAAGATGATAAAAGCACATATGGAATGACCAAGTGCAACAGGTTCAGGGAATTCCAAGCATATGACAACAACAGTCTGTCACGTGGGGCTTTGGTCTCCATAGGGATAACCTCATTTTACCCAGACAGAGATAGAGACAGGCTGATAGTTTTTACGATCCTGAAGGTCACATTAAACTCAGAACTCAGCTTCGGACGGATCTCAGATTTGCTTCATGCTTTCTTCCTGGAACTTCCTGAGCAACCGGGACATTCTGACTCTACACTCTACTTACCTCACAGTGAGCCAACTAGCTCTCGCCCTTTAGTAAAAAATATTTCTGAATTTTAAGATATTTTATGATTAGGTCTCTATGTTTTATCATCCTGTATATTTTTTAATATTTAGAATATTTATATATGATATATTTTTTATATTAAAGATATTTATATACAATATATATTTTTTTATCTAGGATATTTTCCGGATGTGTTTCTTGGCTGAATTAAAAGGAATCCAAAAGAGCCCTTGCTATGAAATCTTGAGCTAACAAATTTTGTTCTAAAGTGATGCTACCCTTAAAAATTATGTTAATAATGAATAAATGAACTGTGTTGGTCAAGTGGACCAGTGTTAGTGAATCAACATGTCTTTTTGTCTTTATTTTATTCCTTTATTGTCCGTTTATGGTGTTTGGGGGGCAGAATAGTTCAAAACCAGTTTCAACTCATTTCTACATTAACATTTCCAACACTGAATAATCTAATTAGAATGAAACAGGCGGTTCAGTATTACTGTTGAGATGTAATTTGACCAGAGGCTTTCAAACCTTTGCCTCTATATGCTAATGAGCTCTATTCTGATTGGTTGCCCTATATAGTGCCTTACTTGTGAGGATGGAACATGGGACTGAGTCAATAACAGTGATGACAGGTCATGGGTTCTAGCTGAGAAATCATTATGTCCAGACAACTGGGTCAGAGCATCTTTGAATGGGGAGGCTTGTTGGGCTCTCCCGGTCAGCAGAATAGCGCCGACCCACCAACGCTGGACCTCTGAAAGTGCCCTTTGGTGTCAGTTAGGTACGAGGTGGAATCGCTGCAGGTGTACTCCACAACGTCCAACCCCTTTAAAGACCAGGACACCTCAAACTCATCATGTTCCTCAAACACGAGGAACCCGTTATGGAGGATGTTGTGGTCCATGTTCTGGTCCAGTCAGTTTGACAGATGCCACCAGCATCGTTTGGACCAGGTACACCTTTAATGGTGGTGGTATTCCCGGATGGCAGTGCATCCTGCCACACTGCACACATGGTTCATGTGTGTTTACATGCTACATGATATGAGCCCTGTATAGCCAGACCCATATGGTTCTGTAACGGATGGATGGATGGATGGATGGATGGATGATGCGGTGTTTAGACGAGTGTTGAACAATGTTTTCATAATTGGCTCATCATTAAGGGAACTCCAGTCGGCACAAGCTGCACAGAGACACGTCCCAGAAGGCTCGCACTTTAACAGTGAGGTGGTCCCGGGAGCAACCGTCACCACTGACAACCAAACACACACCGCTGACGGCAAGTTGCTGTTATGCAACACATAAGACCCTCCAAGAGTTCAGCACCGGCTCAGATATCTCGGCAGATATCTCGAACATAATTTCTTATAACCTGTAATTAACATTTATTACATTTTATTATTTACATTTATTTTACATTAATCTATTATAATATTATTTACATTATATTATAATTATATATAATATATATTTTTTTGTATGTACATGAATAACTTGAACTTGATGTATAAAAATGTGGTGGAATTTTTTATATTCTTTGAGGAAAATGATTTAGTACTGAAACATGTTATTCCCAAAAAAGGCCCAGCAATTAAATTAACGGAGGACGTAAAATCGTTTTATTGGTGTGTTCATCTCCTAGCCTCATTATTACTCTTTCTGCTGCTGATTAATGTGTATTATGGTTTTATAAACTGGTAAAAATAGGTTTGTTGCCCTCAGGCAACGTGGCGCAGACAAGGGGTAACATGCTGTGGGTGGTAGAATCCCAGAAAGTCCTCCTTCACTAGCCTGAGTGGGCAAGCTAGGTCATAATATCAACCTACACTCAAACCAGGGTCACGTGTTAGAGCCACTTTACATCAAAGCTGCTCAGGAGAACCTTTACAACAAACCTTTAGGTATTTATGTAGGGTTATGTCGGTCGTAATGAAGGGCTTACGTAGGCCGGTTAGATGTGTCCATTGTCCCTAATGTAATGTCCATGAGAAAGTGTCCTTCTACACTGTTTACATGTCCTTGCTGTCCAAAAACCCCATTTCTTGGAAATGTATCATTTTTTTATTGACTTTCATTCACACTAAAGCATGTTGTTGCCCTTTTTTGTTGGGGAAGATATTTATCTGTAATTTGTAAACCTGAAATCTAAAAAATTTCGCCCGCCACATTTCAGTGTTTTTCCTGCTACCAACACTGCTGAGCCAACTCAGGTGGTTTCGTGTAGCTTAGTGGATAACACCACTACCCACTGAGCCGCCTCCCACACTTCGAATCCTGGTCTGGGTGACTACACTGTGCTACACCAATAAGAGTCCTTGGGTAAGACTCCTAACACTACACTGGAATAAGGGTAATATGATCAACCTTGTAGTCGCTCTGGATAAGAGCGTCAGCTAAACTCCTCAGCTCATTCACTCTAAAAAGTGCAGGGCAGAGAGACTCCAGGATACTATGATTACTGTTTAGGAGACTCTCTCTAGTTTATTTTTTTCCGTTCAGTCTTAGAAGTTGGTTGAACTTTCATTTTTCTTGGTGCAAACTTATCGTAACGTATCGCGTATTGTTGGTATCAGGCTGCTGTGTTCACATGGTTCTTCTCAAATTCTTTTTACTTTTGACATCATTCAAAAATACCATATGTTCTGCACATGGTAAGTTTAACTACAGCCCAACCAGCAAATAACCACAACATGAAACAAAACAAACCGAACATTTTATAAAATGAACGTCTGTAAAAACAGGTGCCTCACTACATTTATATTCATACTACATGTGTTCAATCTATATACCCCATAAACACTCAGCTCATGAGAACAAGAACCTACTAAGAATGAGTACTCGTTATTACTGGCACAGAAACACACACGAACACACGCGTTTTATAAAAGAGACGTGTGAAACTGGATGTTTTAATGTAGAACCTACAATTATATAGCTGAAGTTCTGTAATTTTTAATCAGACCCGTACATTAAACCCACTAAACCGTATATAAATATACTATATTTCTACTAGCAAATTACCTACTACCTAATACTAAAAAACTAAAAAAATAGCAGGATATCAGCTATGTAACTGTAGTTACAGTGTTTTAACTCCATTAATTTG
>JAMWET010007843.1:75000-99847 GCA_024036415.1 Prochilodus magdalenae
ATATAATGGGTTCAGCTCTTCATCTTAGAAGGAGGGATCCTGGATAGAGTGGGTTCAGCTCTTCATCTGAGAAGGAGGGATCCTGGATAGAGTGGGCTCAGCGCTTCATCTGGAAGGAGGGATCCTGGATAGAGTGGATTCACTCTCCATCTGGGAGAAGGGATCCTGGATAGAGTGGGTTCAGCTCTTCACCTTAGAAGGAGGGATCCTGGATAGAATGGGTTCAGCTCTTCATCTGAGGAGGAGGGATCCTGGATAGAGTGGGCTCAGCTCTTCATCTTAGAAGGAGGGATCCTGGATATAGTTAAGCTATGACGGACCAACTGGGTAAACCAATCTGCCGCCACAGCGCCACCCTGAGGCAAACCAATACTGCAGCTCTATACCACAGACGGAAGCTAAATGTGTATTTGAGCGCATATATATATATATATATAGCATAGCGGTGCATCTGTTATTAAATGTATTATAATGCATCTTTTTGCTAATGTTGTTCTGCTCTGCACACACTCCTCAGCAATGCTAACAATAGGGTCAGTTAGCTAACACTTAGCATTAGGCAGACGGGAGGTGGGCTAATCCATAGCTCCGACTCTGTTAGCCATGTTAGCATGACGTTATAAAAGAAGGCTCTAGGTAAAGTGCTGCAGGAGAACAGCGAGAAAGGAATAACTGAGGTAAGTATTTACACATTTCACCGTCATAGTGTTTGGCTATGGTGCTCACCTGTCGGGTACACCCACCCCGTGTCCACACCGGGAGCTTTTCAGCTCCTCCTGTTTATAAAGGTCCTCAGAAAGAGTGAACTCAGCTTGCATGCTAAGCACGCTCGACATGCACAGTGAAGGTCGTTATTGTTAAGAGAGATGAACCTACTGAACGCTGCACTCCTGAAGCACCAGGTAACTGTGCCTGGACAGGACACACACGTTCCTGGATGCTTGAAGAGCATCGTGAAAAGCCGCCGTGTGTGGACGCAGGGTTTCACTGTCATTACAGACATACAGATGCACAGACAGCGCAGCAAAGATGTTCCGATCTTCTGACGGCCATTTACCAGAATACATGTTCCACACACACACCCTCACACACCGTCCTCTCACACACACACTCTAACGCTGATCCATTCACATCTGGTCTCTGAGCTTGGCCAGCCTCTGAGAAAGCTCATCCTAGAGAGGGAGAGAGGGAGAGACAGAGAGAGAGAGCGAGAGAGAGAGCGAGAGAGAGAGCGAGAGAGAGACGTATGAACATAACATGCTTTTGCATTTAGATCCGACAGCTTATTTAAACACAGCATAGAGCCTTTAGGCCCAGCCACTTGTCTGAATATAGTATATTAGAGCCTTTAGGCCCAGCCACTTGTCTGAATATAGTATATTAGAGCCTTTAGGCCCAGCCATTTGTCTTAATATAGTATATTAGAGCCTTTAGGCCCAGCCACTTGTCTGAATATAGTATATTAGAGCCTTTAGGCCCAGCCACTTGTCTTAATATAGTATATTAGAGCCTTTAGGCCCAGCCAATTGTCTGAATATAGTATATTAGAGCCTTTAGGTCCAGCCACTTGTCTGAATATAGTATATTAGAGCCTTTAGGTCCAGCCACTTGTCTGAATATAGTATAGCAGAGCCTTTAGGCCCAGCCACTTGTCTGAATATAGTATAGCAGAGCCTTTAGGCCCAGCCACTTGTCTGAATATAGTATAGCAGAGCCTTTAGGCCCAGCCACTTGTCTGAATATAGTATAGCAGATCTTTAGGCCCAGCCACTTGTCTGAATATAGTATATTAGAGCCTTTAGGCCCAGCCACTTGTCTGAATTATAGTATATTAGAGCCTTCAGGCCCAGCCACTTGTCTGAATATAGTATAGTAGAGCCTTTAGGCCCAGCCACTTGTCTGAATATAGTATATTAGAGCCTTTAGGCCCAGCCACTTGTCTGAATATAGTATATTAGAGCCTTTAGGCCCAGCCACTTGTCTGAATATAGTATATTAGAGCCTTTAGGCCCGGCCATTTGTCTGAATTATAATATAGTAGAGCCTTTAGGCCCAGCCACTTGTCTGAATATAGTATATTAGAGCCTTTAGGCCCGGCCACTTGTCTGAATATAGTATAGTAGAGCCTTTAGGCCCAGCCACTTGTCTGAATTATAGTATATTAGAGCCTTTAGGCCCAGCCACTTGTCTGAATTATAGTATATTAGAGCCTTTAGGCCCAGCCACTTGTCTGAATATAGTATATTAGAGTCTTTAGGCCCAGCCACTTGTCTGAATATAGTATAGTTGAGCCTTTAGGCCCAGCCACTTGTCTGAATATAGTATAGTAGAGCCTTTAGGCCCAGCCACTTGTCAGAATATGGTATATTTGAGCCTTTAGGCCCAGCCACTTGTCTGAATATGGTATATTTGAGCCTTTAGGCCCAGCCACTTGTCTGAATATAGTATATTAGAGCCTTTAGGCCCAGCCATTTGTCTTAATATAGTATATTAGAGCCTTTAGGCCCAGCCACTTGTCTGAATATAGTACATTAGAGCCTTTAGGCCCAGCCACTTGTCTGAATATAGTACATTAGAGCCTTTAGGCCCAGCCACTTGTCTGAATATAGTACATTAGAGCCTTTAGGTCCAGCCACTTGTCTGAATATAGTACATTAGAGCCTTTAGGCCCAGCCACTTGTCAGAATATGGTATATTTGAGCCTTTAGGCCCAGCCACTTGTCTGAATATAGTATATTAGAGCCTTTAGGCCCAGCCATTTGTCTTAATATAGTATATTAGAGCCTTTAGGCCCAGCCACTTGTCTGAATATAGTACATTAGAGCCTTTAGGCCCAGCCACTTGTCTGAATATGGTACATTAGAGCCTTTAGGCCCAGCCACTTGTCTGAATATGGTATATTAGAGCCTTTAGGCCCAGCCACTTGTCTGAATATGGTATATTTGAGCCTTTAGGCCCAGCCACTTGTCTGAATATGGTATAGTAGAGCCTTTAGGCCCAGCCACTTGTCTGAATATAGTATAGTAGAGCCTTTAGGCCCAGCCACTTGTCTGAATATAGTATAGTAGAGCCTTTAGGCCCAGCCACTTGTCTAAATATAGTATAGTAGAGCCTTTAGGCCCAGCCATTTGTCTAAATATAGTACATTAGAGCCTTTAGGCCCAGCCACTTGTCTAAATATAGTACATTTTAGCCTTTAGGCCCAGCCACTTGTCTGAATATAGTACATTAGAGCCTTTAGGCCCAGCCACTTGTCTGAATATAGTACATTAGAGCCTTTAGGCCCAGCCACTTGTAAGAATATAGTATATTAGAGCCTTTAGGCCCAGCCACTTGTCTGAATATAGTTTATTAGAGCCTATACATACATACAATTTTGTTGCAGATACTGAAACCAATTCTTAAGTGCTAAATTTTTAATATAGCCTTTAGGCCCAGCCACTTGTCTGAATATAGTATATTAGAGCCTTTAGGCCCAGCCACTTGCTAAATTTTTAATATAGCCTTTAGGCCCAGCCACTTGTCTGAATATAGTATATTAGAGCCTTTAGGCCCAGCCACTTGTCTGAATATAGTATATTAGAGCCTTTAGGCCCAGCCACTTGTCTGAATATAGTATATTAGAGCCTTTAGGCCCAGCCACTTGTCTGAATATAGTACATTAGAGCCTATATAAACATACGATTGTGTTGCAGATACTGAAACCAATCTTAAAGTGCAAAATTTTTAATATTCAATAATATTTAAATTCTGACATGGCTGATTAGTTTCATTAGTGAGCTCACTGAAGACGTTCTGCTGTGTGCTGTACGAATAAGAAATGCAACAGAGTATATACAGTCATATATGTATGAAATGATGTGTCGTTACCTGTTCTGTGGACGCCACGCTGCTGGCCACTGTTCCGGTCTGTCCCTGTGGAAGCTCCATATTGAGATCCAACCTACGTGTACACACACACCCATGAGTTCACCCGCACTTACCAGTAGAACTACTAAAACTAATCTAAGAAGGTCTCTGTATATACGCAGTGCATCAGAGCCCATCGGTCCACACATAGCATGTCAGAACCTTTTGGTCCAGAACTTAAAGGGTGTTCTAGCAGTAAGGTCCAACAGACTCCCTAAACATAGTGTGTAAGAGCCTTTAGGCCCAATGCCTTGTCTGAACATAGTGTGTTAGAGCCTTTAGGTTCAATAATATATCTAAACACAGTGGATGTTGGAGCCTTTTGGCCTAGTATAAACCCAGGTCCAATAGATAATCTGAACACAGTGTGTTTGAGCCTATAGGTCCAACAGCCTACCAGAATACAGTAGTAGAGCACTGAGGTCCAACAGTTTATCTAAATACATTGCATGTTAGAGCCAGAACTTAGAGTGTTCCAGAAGTGAGGCTTAACAGGTTCTCTGAACATAGTATGTTAGAACCTGTAGGACCCACAGCTCGCTCGAATATAGTGTGTTAGAACCTTTAGGTCCAAAACCTGCCTGAACATAATGTGTTAGAGCCTTTAGGTCCAACAGCTTGTCTGAATAAAGCATGTTAGAGCATTAGCATGTTTGAACCATCCACTGGAAGCTGATCATCTTACCCTGCTTCATCGGCCATCTCCTGCATCAGGGTGTCCACCTGGCCCTAAAAAAAGGAAACCACAGATTCATGTGTGTGCATGTGGGGACGTGTGTGTTACCTGTGGTACTACGCGAGTCGTGCTGATCGTGGCGTGTGGGTGTTACCTGTGGGGTTGTAAGTGTCGTTGTGCTGCTCATGGTGTCCTCCATCTGTTGCGTCTGAACATCCAGAGTTTCAAACTGGCGCTCGAATTTGTCCATCAGGCCTGAAATCTGACCAGTGAGGAAAAACACAGCTTCACTGAGACCGGCGAAAGACCAGACCGACAGAAGGCCTGTGTAGAGACGAGGGCCAACGAGGAAGGCCAAACACGACGGTGCCTCCCTCGAACTAATCTGACCCACTGTCTCTCATACACGCCACTCACCTTCTCCAGGTTCATGCTCTTCAGGGTCGCGTCCATTCCCTTCACCACTCCAGCCATGGACTTGGTGACCTGTGGGGAGGAAAAGGGTGGACGGTTTACATGACCTTTCTCATGGAGCCAAACACTACAGCTTCCCACTAGAACGTTCCCACCAGCACCAGTACCAGCTGGGACTGGACTGGACTGGACAAGGTTCTGGATGTAGCCACATCAGTGTTCAGACTCTCCTACATCAAAGAACTGGTCAGGTGGTCCAGATTTGGTGGAGGCCTTCCCTGACACAATTCCGAGGAGAATTCCCTGTAGACTGGGATTGTATCCACTGCTGGTAGACCCGTATGACCGTACGCTTCCACACACCTGCAGATTCAGCTACTTCCTTCACACTATGGTCTTTGGCCACGCCCACATACAGTCCCTCCTTTTAGCCAATCATTAACATCTGCTCTGGAGCGTTTTCCAACACATGGAACTAGACATTCCCTGCACTGTAGCACCTCCTCCCAATCTATGGATCCCGTCACTCACACCCCACAGGAACCTATAGCCCCATCATCCTCGGTGCAGCAGCGCCCTCTGCAGGAGCCTGAAGGTACCACCACCTTGTCGAACACGGTACAGTTGATACCCGGTCATTTTCCTAGCTTGTGTTATCGCAGTGGTCTGAACTGATTATGCAAAAACAGAACCACCCACACGTCTCATATGAAAGCCTCTCTGAGGAAACAGCAGAATCTCAGAATCCACATCAGGATTAACTGTGACACACACGTGACCATATTTAAGGGAGGCTTGTCTTCCCCTCTGACTGACGGCTGACGGTCCATGGCTGCCTTGCTGATCTAACGATCACACGGCTCATGTTCCACTACAGGGTAAACCTTCAGTTTCACCACTGATTTCAGTCTACAGGGACATTTCATAGCCTATATGAATCTGCTAAACCGCTTGGCTCGCCCATTTTCCACTTTCCAGCCGGCCTTTGGGTCTCACAGCTTGCCTTTAGAGCCTCTAGGTGCAACGGCTTGCCTGAATATACTCCATTAGAGTCTTTAGGTCCAGCATCTTAGAACCTATTAAGGTCCATACATGTGTAATAGTACCTTTAGGTACAACAGCTCATCTGATTATAGAATGTTGGAGCCTTTAGGTCCAATAGCAGGACTATGTGACTATGTGAACCGCTTGGCTAGCCCATTACCTCTGTCTTATCCATCTACCAGCCAGCCTATGGGTCTAGTAACGTTCCTCTTGAGCCTTTAGGTTCAACAGTTTACTGGAATATAGCACATTAGAACCTAGCTAGGCCCAGAAATGTGTATTAGCGCCTTTAGGCCCAACAGCTTATCTAAATAAGATGTTAGAGTCTTTAGGTCCAATGGCTAGACTATGTGAATTAGTTAAACTGCTTGGCTAGCCTGTTATCTCTGGGTTGTCCATTTTCCAGTTGGCCTTTTGGTCTAATTGCTTGCCTTTAGAGCCTTTATGTACAAAGGCTTGCTTGAATATACTGCTTTAGAGCCTTTAGGTCCAACCACTTGCCTGAATATACTGGGTTAGAGCCTTTAGGTCCAACAGTTTGTTGAACCGCAGCAGGTTAGAGCCCATTAAGTTCCAAAAATGTGTATTAGCACCTTTAGGTCCAACAGCATCTCTCAATATAGCATGTAGAAGCCTTTAGGTCCAACAGCAATATAGCATGTAAGAGCCTTTAGGTCCAACAGCATCTCTCAATATAGCATGCAAGAGCCTTTAGGTCCAACAGCGTCTCTCAATACAGCATGTAAGAGACTTTAGGTCCAACAGCGTCTCTCAACACAGCATGCAAGAGCCTTTAGGTCCAACAGCGTCTCTCAATGTAGCATGTAAGAGCCTTTAGGTCCAATAACTTGTCTGAACACAGCACGTTAGCTCATAGTAAGTGCATGCATGTACCTTGTTCATGGTGACTGCTGTCTGAACTCTTGCTGCCACGGCGTCCACTCTGGCGCTCATCCTGAGGAAGTTCACCGATTGGTTCTTCTGCCTGATGGCGTTTTCGGCATGGATACGGGCCACCTCCATATTACCCTTTTGAATCGCCTAAAAAAGAAAAAAAATCAGGAAGTGAGGAATGTTCATTGTTATTATTACTCTCCGTCATTCCCAAAATCCTTTATCTGGTCCCTGGAGACTTTAAAAACACGAATCCCTCTTTCCCTGTAGCTGCCAGCCTAAATGTATTCGGCTTTTCCTTGTTAAAACGTCTAATATTTGATGACATCACTGTGTACTGTCTTCACTGTGAAAGAGTTAAGAGTTCACATTAAAAGTGTTTATCAATAAAACCGAATAATAATAATAATAATAATAATTTAAAATAATAATAATAATAAAAGGAAAAAACACTATGACAGAGCATAGCTACTTAATGAAAGCAAATAGACAAATAAAAAAAAAATTAACAAATAAATAAATTAAATTAAATTAAACAAAATGATTATTTTATTATTATTATTATTATTATTATTATTATTATTATTATTAAAAACACTATGAAAAAGAGTATTGTTGATTAATAACAGCAAAATAACAGAAAAATCAATAAAAAAAAGAATACAACAAATAAATAAATAAATAATAAACAATAATAGTAAGAATTATAATAATAATAATAATAATAATAATAATAATTATTATTATTATTATTATTATTATTATTATGAAAAACCAAAATTAATTAAATAAGTAAATTATAAAATTAATATTCATGTAATAATAACGAACCGCTTACAGCCCACAGTGTGCTGGACATCGGGGCAGTTTTTACAAAAGCCCGTCTCTGGATGTAAGAACCCCCGAGGTCAGCCCTAACACCAAGGTCCACCTTAAACTACAGTGGGGATCTTTAACGGACACGCTCCAGTCATGGCCTAACCCGTAACCCAGACTCCCCCCGAGGCCCTCACCAGGTCTCACCTTTTTCACTTTGGCCTTCTCCACCTTCTCCTCCTTGTCGCATTTCTTGGAGCTTCGCTGCAACTCCTTGGCTGCGAACTTCAGGTTAAACAAATGCTCTGGAGTCAAAGGTCAAGGAGATACGCGCAAGGGCAGACATACCTGACGTCACCGCTCACGGGTTCAACCCCACACTGGCTATCAGGACGCATCACTGGGTCAGGGTCAGTGAGACGGTGACTCACCGCACAGTGACGAAGGTGGGGGGCGGGGCTCAGGTGCCGTCACCACAGTGATATACGGAGCCAGACAAGCACACTAGAAACGGTCCCAGTTCTGCGGCGCTGGTGGACCGGCTTCAAAGTGTGTTCATGGCTGAAGTGGAGGTGAAGGTAACCAGACGTCCCCTCTAAAGTCTCCCTCACAGGAAGCTCCTACATGAGGTGGTTCTGAATACGCTGCCTGATGTCTGAGACGCTGTTTATGATAGTGTGGAGAAGATCTCAGCCTTAAACTCCATTCATGGTGGAGGGATACATGCTGCAGGGCGCTGTGAGGTCAAATAGTCCCCCATAGAAACTTCATCATCAACATTCCATACACACTCAGAAGACACGTGTAGGTTCACTGGTGGGTTAGATAGTCAATACAGTGCCTATATGTGTGTTCTAGATATGGAGAACCCTGGTTGCCATCACCACCACCACTGTAAAGAAATACCAACCATCTCACACCTGGGAAGACTGGGAATCCTGTGTAAACAATGAGGCGGAGGGATACGGGGTCGAGCTACCCTACAATAACCGGACACATGCGGTAGGTACCGTGTCGTGATCTCGAGATAATAACAGGTGCCCTCCTAATACTGCGTCGCTTGTCTTGTGAACCCGAGTAAACTCATTTAAACTCAAATTTCAATTAAGTTGTGATCTCAAGATAACACGTTTTGATAGTTCCCCCCCGAGAGAAATAAGTTGCGATATTAAGAAAACCTGTTTTGTTATGTCGAGATCAAAGGTCAAACAGGTTGTGACATCACGAAAACAACTTCTGCTATCTTGAGATCACAAGATAATTAAGTGGTGATCTCAAGAAAACAGAGTTTGGCATTCTGACATCACTGAGCGAATAAACAGGCTGTTCATTTTAAATCATAAAAAATTACTCACGTCATCCTGAGATCACAAGACCATTAAGTCATGATCTCGAGATAACAGTCCAGAAACTGATACCCGACTCCTGATGTCTCTGGACTTCCGTACAGGACACAACGGCCTACATGTGAGCGAGGTAGTCACCACCACGGCACTTCAGACCGAAACCCATCCAACCTGTAACGCAGGTGTGGAGGAAACCGGCAGCGGCGCGTCACAGGACCAATCTGAACTATCGGACATCAACTGTTCACAGGTGTTCACACACAAACCCCTCAGAGCAGGAGCCTCAACCCGGCTTCCTACCTGACAACTTCCCGCTCCACCTTAAACGACGCAGCAGTTCCAC
This sequence comes from Prochilodus magdalenae, assembly GCA_024036415.1. Classification (NCBI taxonomy): domain Eukaryota; kingdom Metazoa; phylum Chordata; class Actinopteri; order Characiformes; family Prochilodontidae; genus Prochilodus; species Prochilodus magdalenae. The sequence continues at coordinate 84,443 of JAMWET010007843.1, forward strand.
TCCGCTGCCGCACAGGGAGGCCAGGACGAGGCTGTTTTAAGGTGGAACGGGAAAAAGTCAAACAAGAAGCTAACAGGCTAACTTCAGCTCCGTCAGACCTGCTCATATCAACCCCCAAACCGCCAACCAACCCCAAACCAGCGAGCCCTCGGACATTACAGGAACAGAACCCGAACTACCTCTCCTCTGGGTCGTGGGTAAAAGCCGCCCCTACAGGCCCTGTCTGTAAACAAACCTCAGCCCGGATTCAGGAACACCTCCTCAGAGGGAGCTCACTCCCCGGGCCTACCCCGAGTCGGAACCGGACTCCAGCCGCCCTCAGAGGAAAGGATACGCTCCATGTTCGGCATGGTGCTCCTCTTAGATGAGCTGGAACCCTACAGGAGAAACTTCAGGGGGCTTAATGACGCTGTCGTCCTCTTCTTTCCGCGCTCGCTCCCAGCACTAACGCCGACTTCCGCCTTCTCCGCGCAGCTGGAGTGACGACATGGTCACGCGGCCTGAGGTGACGTCGCAATCAGGGGCTCCGTTCAGCCAATAGAAGTGGGAATCTCGAGCGCTCCGTCTTTAGCCACGCCCACAGGGGAAATCCAGCAGTAATGTATACCCAACGGGTGGGTGTTTTGGAGGGGCCCAGTACTGCAGGTCACGTGAGCCGTGTTATAGGAGTTTGGCTCGTGAGCCCGTGAATAACAGTTCAGGGAAGGGTCACAGGGAGAGCCGATACACAGCCACCCGAATAAATCAATAAGCACATCATATCGATACTAGAGCTAGAAACGGTTCAGTCACAGTAAACGCCAGGATCTGAGGTACCGACATTCATCCCCATTACTGAAGCCCATTTCTTACTGAACGCTTGATCATAATTAGGACCTACTGCCTCATAACTGACTTAGTATCTCATAAATATAACTTAGTTTTTCATAACTGACTTAGTATCTCAATTATAACTTGGTTTCTCATAGGTGACTTAGTATCTCATAATTATAACTTGGTTTCTCATAACTGACTTATCTCATAATTGTAACTTGGATTTCTCATAACTGACTTAGTATCTCATAATTATAACTTATTTATCTCATAACTGACTTAGTATCATAATTCTAACTTGGTTTCTCATAATTGACTTAGTATCTCAATTATAACTTAATTTTTCATAACTGACTTAGTATCTCATAATTATAACTAAGTCTCTAATAATAGACTTAGTATCTCAATTATAACTTGGTTTCTCATAACTGACTTAGTACCTCAATTATAACTTGATTTCTCATAACTGACTTAGTATCTCATAATTCTAACTTGGTTTCTCATAACTGACTTAGTATCTCAATTATAACTTGATTTCTCATAACTGACTTAGTATCTCATAATTATAACTTGGTTTCTCATAATTTACTTAGCATCTCATAATTATAACTTGGTTTCTCATAATTTACTTAGCATCTCATAATTATAACTTGGTTTCTCATAACTGACTTAGTATCTCAATTATAACTTGATTTCTCATAACTGACTTAGTATCTCATAATTATAACTTGGTTTCTCATAACTGACTTAGTATCTCATAATTATAACTTGGTTTCTCATAACTGACTTAGTATCTCATAATTACAACTTGGCATCTCTTTTTTATGACTAACTTTTTTTTTATATAATTGACTGACTTCATCACATGAATACATCATAGCATCTCCTTACAGCTCAAGTTCTCATAACTGAGTTATGACCGTCACATAATTTTGACTGACCATCTTATAACTAAGACTGACTTCCTAAGGATCATAACTAACCCTCCCCATATGATCCAGATCCACTCATTAATATATGAAACATTTTCTCATTATTGTTATGTATTTAGTATTTTTTGAGCACTTGAAAGTATGAATTATTTTTCTTTGACCAGACATTAAATAAGGAAATAGTTCATTAATAAATAAACAAGGTGACGTATCGTTTATGGCACCCATGGTAAAAACTACGTTTAAAAAAAATATATATATATATTATTGCCTGTATTCTCGAAACACTGATTCCCGATGTCAAAATAATAATTTAAAATTCTAAATAAATATTTTTCTCAACAACTGACTTGAAAAGCTTAAACTTGCTACGTTAAAATGGTAACTTATACCCCTTCAAAATTCATGAACTCGATAGTTAACTACTTCAGTAACCAAGTCCAACAATTAGATGAAGGTAATTATTTTGACACATTAAGTCAAATTTTAAAAATCTTTTTAACCAAAAGAGCATGTGCCTTATACAATTTAAAAAAATGCATTTTTTGTACTAAATAAGTTTTAATAAATATCCTGTATATATCTTCCCAATACTGTGAATAGTTACGCGAGTAGAAGATTCTGAATAAAGCTAACGATGTTACATATTTTTCAACAATTCAAATTATTTCTGTACAGTTGTAGCATTAAAAACTTTGGAATTTTGGAGTTTGGAAATTCAAAAGTTTGGGCTGCCCAAGTCGTTTGCACGCTCAGATAGCTTTTACCAAGACCCCGGACACAGATTTCACACCACTCGGGACTCCTTAAACCTCGTTCCAACAATCGGCAGCTGCCCAGCACTCGGACCACCACAACAACTGATGACCACAAAGCAGGAGAAGCTAGAAGACAGCAGAACGGTCTCAGGTTCCTCAGAGACGGTGCTTAACAGTAACAGTGGAGGTCCAGCTGAGGGTCTGGGGGACCAAGGAACCTTTCGGAGACAGCTCCTGGTAGGACTGATAGGAAGGCAACCCAGAACCTCTGACCGCAGAGGACCTTCTGGAAGGTTCAGCTGACGACACCCGCACAAATATGACCTTCGTGGAGGAGCCACCAGAGGAACATCTTTCCTCCACACCACAAAACTCAGCGTCAGAATTCGCTGGGGAACGCTTAAAAAGCCTGATGGCGACAGAAGTTAGAACTCCTCCGTATCTTCTAAACAAGCACCGAGGTGGAACCATCACGCTACAGGCTCGCGTCTACACGTCTCACTGGTAGAGGACTCAGTCAAACAGGAGCAAATTCTGGAGGCAACCAAATAAAACGTCTGCAGGTGAAAAGAAGATAATGATCCTAAACACACCTCAAAATCCACCATGGACCTCACAGTCCCCCGACCTGAACATCACCAGAACATCTGTGGTGAGACCTTCAGAGGGCAGCGCAACCAGGACGGGCAGGAATCCAACAGAACTAGCATGTTTTGGCGAGAAACCAACCAACGCTGGAAAAGTGCCAGTGCTCGTGCCAGAGCTGGGGCTGGTTCCCAGGATCCCGTTAAGAACGGACCCTCTTCATCAGTGGTTTGAGAGCCAAGCGATTACGTATCTGGATGTGGGCGGTCCTCTATCCGGACTGTTGGGTCAATTTGTTGCTGCTTTCATCATGTTCACTCATTCTCCTGTTGGCACCGTGAGCAAGTTGATGTGGTGACGGCAGCGCCAACACCTTGCCCCTTGTGTTATGGGTTCTGTGGTTCCAGACCAGTGTGCGTTTGGGCCAGGAACCTTTTATGTGCAGTGTTTAGTCACAGAACGGTTCGAGGTTTTGTTTACAATAAAAAAATCTCATTTTTAACTTTCAGGATTCAGACCACTTTAGGATACTGTAATATGAGGACCAAGCACAGAGCGGGAACGATAGCAGTGGAGGAAAAGAGGTGAAAGTCTGAGTAGACAAAGAGTAAGCAGTTTTACTCCCTTTATTTAAAAAAAACAAACAAAAAAAAATCAACACAATCAAAAAAAAAAAAAAGTGTAGAAAAATTAGACACTGACGTACGTTTATTACATTTATCACCTCTTCATTTTCACCGTCACCACCACCGCTGGAACTGACCCCAAACTATGTCCCATCTCATTTTTGGGAGAGGAAGGGAAAAAAACAAACAAAAAACAATTAAAAAAAACAACAATTAAAAAAACAAAACCAAAAAACAAACAAAAAATAAAATAAAAAACCACACTAAAAAAAAAAAAAAAAAAAAAAAAACCAAACAAAAAAAAAAAAAACACTAAAAAACAAACAATTAAAAAAACAAAACCAAAAAACAAACAAAATAATAAAATAAAAACCCACACTAAAAAAAACCCCAAAAAAACAACAAAAAAACCCAAACAAAAAAACAAAAAACACTAAAAAAACAAACAAACAATTAAAAAAACAAAACCAAAAAAACAAAAAAATAAAATAAAAAAATAAACAATTAAAAAAACAAAAACAAAAATAAGCCAAATGCAAACAAATTCATAAATATAAAAAGAAAGTGATGGGAAGGAAAACAGAAGGACTGTAACAAAAGAAAAAATAAATAAATGAAGAGTGCGGTAGGGTGCGGTGACTCCACTGGTTAGGTTGGGCCAATGCGGCATTTCCAAACACAACAGCAGAACTATCAGCACACACCAGAACCTCGCCGGAGGTGATGGAGCAGCCAGGCTTCGTATTCTAAACGTGTTGGAACAGCAAAGCTACCCAGCTAACCCGCTAGCATTCTAGAAGAGCTAACACCAAACTGAGCATCGGCCCGAGCCTCGGACCGACCGGAACCGAACCCAGCATAAATGAATAGTTCGACCAAAAGTTTGATTTACACTCACGGTAAAATCACCAAGGGGGCGGGGCCACGGCACACAAGTCCCACACGGTTCGCCACCAATACGCTCGGCTAGCTCTAAAACAGGCTACCACGGAAAGCCTGGTGGCTGTATTCCCCCAAACCTGGTTTAACGTTTAGTCCAAACACCAAAACCACGCGACACACTGACCAGTCACCCGGACCAGCCCACCAAACCGGGTTTGAGAGTATACGCGTTCCCGATTCCCGGGAATTTCATCCTTCGGGATCAGGAAACTCAGGAATTAGCCTTTGTTTTTTTTAGTCCAACTATTCATTTAATGCCGCACTGCGTCGGAGAGGACACTCCGGTGGACGTGTTGGTGACGTAGCTGTAGGAAGAGCTTCACCGAGCCGGCTTGGAAAAGCTACGAGAGGTCCTAATGAAACTACATCTCCCAGGAACGCTCCACCCTATGGCTGCACAGCGCCCCAATCTGGTCAAAGCCTGTAGTGTCAAGTGGGATGAGTTTCCCCAGTCGGCCCGATCCCACATCCCGCTCGCGGCTGCGGGTCACTTCGACAAAGCCAAGTGGGAAGCATCGAGTTGAAGAAATGACTGCAGGCCACGCCCACAGACTGCAAAGGGCCCTCCCACCAATACGACTCAGCACCAGGAGGGAGGGGTTTAAATAATAACCCTGGGAGAAGACGGAGAGAGAGTCCCGGGATTGGCACCGCACCTCATTATTAACACAAGGAAAACTAAAACCCCACATGATCTCACGAGCACTCGGCCGACCGCACAGCCCACACAAAGCACAGGAGCTCGATCCGCAGGGAGCCCCGGGATTCAGCTGCCACGGACGTGTCATTCCCACCCCCCCGGAACATGTGCAAACCCTCCCGGGATCCGCCGGGGGTCTCTACGTACGAACGAAAGCACTACGTGTGTATCATACAACAGTGAAAAAATATAAATATACTCCATAAAAACAGTCCGCAGTGTGGGGGTCCGCACGGCCCGGCCCACCGCCCGCCCAGACACTCGGGAGGGACTCGGAAGTAGTTAATGCATCTTGGAAGATTTGAGTGTGTGTGTGAGAGAGAGAGAGAGAGAGAGGGAGAGAGAGGAGGGGGGGGGGAGGAGAGAGGGAGGTTGAGAGTGAGGAGAGAGTGAGAGAAAGAGAGGGAGAGGGAGGGAAAGGGAGGTTGAGAGAGAGAGGGAGGGAGGTTGTGAGTGAGAGTGGGAGGAGAGAGTGAGAGAAAGAGGAGAGAGAGTGAGAGAAAGAGGGAGAGGGAGGTTGAGAGAGAGAGGGAGGCAGGTTGCGAGAGAGAGAGGGAGGGAGAGGAGAGAGCGAGGGAGGGAGGGAGGTTGAGAGTGAGGAGAGAGTGAGAGAAAGAGAGGGAGAGGGAGGGAAAGGGAGGTTGAGAGAGAGAGGGAGGGAGGCTGAGAGTGGGAGGAGAGAATGAGAGAGGAGAGAGAGTGAGAGAAAGAGAGGGAGAGGGAGGTTAAGAGAGAGGAGAGAGGGAGGGAGGCAGGTTGAGAGAGAGAGGGAGAGGAGAGAGGGAGGGAGGCAGGTTGAGAGAGAGAGAGAGGAGAGAGGGAGGGAGGGAGGTTGAGAGAGAGAGAGAGGAGAGAGTGAGAGAAAGAGAGAGAGAGGGAGATTGAGAGAGAGAGAGAGAGGGAGATTGAGAGAGAGAGAGAGAGAGAGAGAGAGAGAGAGAGAGAGAGAGAGAGAGAGAGAGAGAGAGAGAAAGGAGAGAGAGAGGGAGAGAAAGAGGAGAGAGAGAGAGGGAGGGAGAGGGAGGTTGAGAGAGAGAGAGGAGAGAGGGAGGGAGGTTGTGAGTGAGAGTGAGAGGAGAGAGTGAGAGAAAGAGAGGGAGGGAGGGAGGCAGATTGAGAGTGAGAGAGAGGGAGGGAGAGAGGGAGAGAAAGAGAGGGAGAGGGAGGTTGAGAGAGAGAGAGAGAGGGAGGGAGAGAGGGAGAGAAAGAGAGGGAGAGGGAGGTTGAGAGAGAGAGAGAGAGAGAGAGGGAGGTTGAGAGAAAGAGGAGAGAGGGAGGGAGGCAGATTGAGAGTGAGAGAGAGGGAGAGAGAGGGAGGGAGAGAGGGAGAGAAAGAGAGGGAGAGGGAGGTTGAGAGAAAGAGGAGAGAGTGAGAGAAAGAGAAGAGAGAAAAAGAGAGAGAGGGAGAGAGAGAGAAACAGAGAAGCACCATTGTCCTGCTTGCAGCGCAGTGAACTGATATTCAGTGGGGGGTGGGGTTGGGTGTAGGGTCGGGGGTGGGGTCGGGGGTGGGGTCGGGGGTAGGGTTGGAGGTGGCGGGGGAAAGCACCACGTCGGCAAGCGGAGCCTGCCTGTCCCGGAGGAGGGGCGGGAAGATGAGTGTTCGGATGTCCTGGACCAGAGTAAGGCTGTTTCGGTTGACGGCCGGAGAGCGAGAGACGGTGATCCAGAGTCGTAAACAAAGTCTCGTCGACGAGCGAGCGAACAAACAAACAAACAAACAAAAACAACAACAGATCTACCTGTACAAAACAATCATCGTCATCGTCATGGGAACAGCTGCGCACGACGGCGTATCAACAAACGGAAAAGAGGAATCCCTGCAGTATTGCTGTAGTGAGTCAGTCTGAGGTCGGAAAAACAAAAGGTCAGGAAGTCAGTGCGTCCAGCCCATCAGGTGGCTGACCCTGGCTCTCTCGGTCATGCGCCGCACTCTTCCGGAACGGGACATGCCCAGGTTGAGGGGGTCGGCCGCGGGCCCCTCCTCCTCGGAATCGTCGTTGTACACTACGGTCCGTCGGCCCTGGTTCCGGGTGTTAACCCGGCCCGCTTTCACCGTCCTCTGATTCGTCCTCCCGCCCCTAGTGGGAACTTGATGCGACTGCGGCGCGGCGTCGTCGTCTTCCTCCTCGAGCTCCTCGCCCTCCTCATCCTCCTCCTCAGGCTCCTCTTCCTCCTCAGGCTCCTCCTCCTCTTCTTCTTCTTCCTCCTCTTCTTCCTCCCCCTCTTCCTCTTCCCCCTCTTCCTCCTCATCGCTCGCTACGGTTTCTTGTATCTGCTCCCTGCGCACTCGTTTCAGGTCTACCGTTTTCTCTCCCCCTGTCCTTTTCCGCTTAGCGTTAGCGGCGATGCTGGTGGCGGCCGGCGCCGGGGTCTTGCCTTTATGGCCAAGAGACAGCCGCGGTGCTTTGCTGTAGTCGTGGTCGCCGCCGTCCGGGAAAGGGCCGACTTCAGCGTCGCTCGCCTCGCTTTCCGAGGACGAGGAGGAGGAAGACGACGAGGAGGACGAGGAAGACGAAGACGAGGACGTTGATGAAGATTCCGAGCTTTCGGAGTCCGAAGGTTCCTGCTGTTCCGTGTGCGGCGCCGGTTGTCTGCGTTTGGTCCTTCCGCCGTTAGTGAGCGGCCCGTTGCACGAAGCATCTGGGTACACAGAGAGAGAGAAAGAGTCAGAGGCCTGTTCGGTCTCAGAGCTTATGGGTGACATAGAACACGTGTAGGAGAACCAAGTATAGGAAAAGGGCATGACCCTAAACACACCCCCAAACACACCTCCAAACACACAACCGGCCCCCTGAAGGGGCCCACGGAACGTCAGCACCTATGGACTCATGGGTGTTCAGGCCTAGGGGTAGGGTGGTCCCGACTGGTGTTGAGACAGTGAGGTAGGGTGAGGTGTTGGGGCTACATAGTCCTTCAAACTGAGATTTTCCAGAGGCACGGAGTGTTATGAGGAAATTCCCAGAATTCCCTGCGAGTCATTGGCAAGATGGCGGCACAGGTGACCAGAGAGACCCATAAATACGAGTGTGTCTCGGTTAAAGCCGCTGTACTGCAAGATCACCATGGAAACAGCGTTTTCTTCCCAACACGTGTAAAGAGGATTAGTGATACGCTGACGTCTCGGCGGCGCTACCTAGCAGAATCCCCGGCTCCACCTTAAATGCTGCAGCAGTTACGGTCTGGTACCTGAGGCTGCTGCACCATTTAAGGTGGACCAGGGAGATTGGATCGTGAAGCTGGAGAGTTCTGGGTGGAGGTAATAGATGATGGTCATGCGCCTCTTTGGGGTCACATGATGCCCCGAATGCCGGTTCAGGTTCCCTGGATCTGGTTAAGAACGGAGAGCGGATGTGGGCGGGCCTAGCTACATACTCTGGTTCTGTGTAGTAGTGACCCAGTGAAGGGAATAGTGCAACGGTTGGTGCTCCAACACAGGAACACACTCCTGAGGAGTCCGTATGCGTATACCTGTTTTCCTGGGGGTAGCTCTGCTGCGAGTGACTCTGTTGCTTCCTGGTTGCGTTGAGGGTACCGGGGTCATCGCTGACGACGACGATGACGACGACGGCGATGACGGCTGGCTGTCCTCGTCGGTTAAAGCAGGATTTGAACCTGGAATCCAAGAAAAACACCAATTAAACACAGAGACAGTAGGGGGCGCCAACATCAGCCGGAGGCTGCACCACAGAAACGTCCCGACAGCAGTTTCCACGGAAACGCAGCTCCTAAAGTCAGCATCCTATCCGTCAACTTCCGAACGGAAACAGAAGTAGCATCCTAAGCAACGTTTCCGAAATACTGTCCCACGCTGTGTCCCAGCTTCTGCTATTTACTACACAGCTGCACCCAGGAGGAGGTGCGGGAGTGCGGGTGTGTTGGGAAGGAAGATAAAGGTGACCAGGATCAATAACTGATGATGAATTTAGACTGATATGATCAATATTTATTGAGCTACACATACAGAAGTCTGTCTCTCAGTATGGTGTTGGGCCGCCGTGTTAGCTAACCCAACACGCCAGACGTCTCAGATGGTGCGGTATGGAGCTCTGTATTAGGTTCCTGAGGGGTGGTGGGGGTCCTGTGGGATACATCCCATCCCATGCAGCTTGAACATCCTCACTTTTTTGTTTTTTTTCCTGCAGATGGTGCGGTAGGGGTGGAGGTGGAGGGACACCAGGTCTTCTGGATGTGTGACTACAGACCGTTCATCTTGGTGCTGACCACGGTGCCTCCACACACGGATTCGTTGGGCGTCTCCACCAAGACTAAAGCGGGACTCGTCACTGAAGATGACCCGCTGCCATTCTGAGTCCCTCCATGACAGTCTGGTACGACACCACTGCAGTGTTTGGTGACGGTGAGGTGGTGTTAAAGACGGTCGTCATAGTCGTCCTCGCGTACGTCACATGTGCGGCTGGGCGTGACACCTGACGCAGTGGTGTGTCTCGTGGTGGACTCTTTAAGGTACAGGTATTCTCTTGTTGAGGAGTGTGTGTGCGGATGTCGGTGAACACCTGGTAAACAGTGCTGTGACAGAGCTGAAGGTGTGGCTCCTGATTATGGGATATGGGACACCATTTCTAAACGGAGACACTGATGTACTTCTGTAATATGGATCTGGATCGGTCACATCCTAATTTACTGAACACAGCAGCGCAGAGAACGACAGGAAACAGCCGAAACAAACAGATACAACCTTGAGAGGGCTGCCGCGAGCGGCTCCTGGAGGCCGGCTGGGGGGGTTTAGTTTTCTTGGCTGGCTTGTGCTTCCCTTTGGGGCTGCAGACACACGACACAGACAGACAGATGTTTAACACACGTCTATAGCTGGGGTATATTTGGTCTTTTGTTGTGTGAGTGTATAGATGTGTGTGTGCGTGAGTAGATGTGTGTGTGCTTGTGCACGAGTGTGTGTGGATGTGTGTGTTAGTGTGCGTGTGTGTATAGATGCATGTATAGATGTGTATAGACATGTGTGTGTATAGATGCATGTGTGTGTGTGTTAGTGTGTGTGGGATGTGTGCGTGTATAGATGTGTTAGTGTGTGTGTAGATGTGTGTATAGATGTGTTAGTGTGTGTGTAGATGTGTATAGATGTGTGCATGTGTGTGTACTCTTGTTGTATATTGTTTGTGTAGATGTGTGCACTGTGTGGTATAGTATGTGGTTATGGTGTGTATGTCTGTAGATGTGTCGCGTAATTTTGGGTCGAGTGTAGTATTAGACGTGTGTGTCGTTATATAGATGCATTAATAGATGGTGTAGTGTATATAGATGCCATGTTGTGTTGGGATGTGTTCTGTGAGTGTGTTGTAGATTGTGTTAGTGTGTGTATAGGATGTGTTGGCATGGTGTGCTATTAGGAATGTGTTAGTGTGTGTGTTAGTGTGTGTGTAGAAAAAGATTGCTTGCATGTGATGTGTTTATAGATTGTGTGTGTGTTGATCTGTGGCGGCTGATGTGTGTATAGATGTGTGTGTGTTAGTGTGCGTGTGTAGATGTGTATGTATACATGTGCGTTAGTGCGTGTGTGTAGGTGTGTGTGTGTATAGATGTGTGTGCGTTAGTGTTTGTGTGTTAGTGTGTGTGTGTGTGGGATGTGTGCGTTAGTGTTTGTGTGTGTGTGTGTGTCAGTGTGTGTATAGACGTGTGTTAGTGTGTGTGTAGATGTGTGTGTGTGTTGGTTTATGTGTGTATAGATGTGTGTGTGTTAGTGTGCGTGTGTGTATAGAGGTGTGTGTGTTAGTGTGCGTGTGTAGATGTGTATGTATACATGTGTGTTAGTGCGTGTGTGTAGGTGTGTGTGCGTTAGTGTTTGTGTGTTAGTGTGTGTGTGTGTGTGGGATGTGTGCGTTAGTGTTTGTGTGTGTGTGTGTGTGTGTCAGTGTGTGTATAGACGTGTGTTAGTGTGTGTGTGTGTAGATGTGTGTGTGCGCGTGTGTGTATAGATGTGTGTTAGTGTGCGTGTATAGATGTGTGTCAGTGAGTGTGTAGATGTGTGTAGGTGTGCCTGCGTGTGTGTGTGTGTGTGTAGATGTGTGTCCGTTAGTGTGTGTGTGTGTGTGTGTGTGTGGGATGTGTGTGTTAGTGTTTGTGTGTGTGTCAGTGTGTGTATAGACGTGTGTTAGTGTGTGTGTGTAGATGTGTGTGTGTGTAGATGTGGGTGCGCGCGTGTGTGTATAGATGTGTGTTAGTGTGCGTGTATAGATGTGTGTCAGTGTGTGTATAGATGTGTGTTAGTGTGTGTGTAGATGTCTGTGTGTGTGTGTAGATGTGTGTAGGTGTGCCTGCGTGTGTGTGTGTGTGTGTAGATGTGTGTGTGCGTTAGTTTATGTGTGTGTGGATGTGTGTGTGTGTAGATGTGTGTGCGCGCGCGCGTGTGTATAGATGTGTGTTAGTGTTTGTGTGCTAGTGTGTGTGTGTGTGGGATGTGTGCGTTAGTGTTTGTGTGTGTGTGTGTGTCAGTGTGTGTATAGACGTGTGTTAGTGTGTGTGTAGATGTGTGTGTATACATGTGCGTTAGTGCGTGTGTGTAGGTGTGTGTGTGTATAGATGTGTGTGCGTTAGTGTTTGTGTGTTAGTGTGTGTGTGTGTGGGATGTGTGCGTTAGTGTTTGTGTGTGTGTGTGTGTCAGTGTGTGTATAGACGTGTGTCAGTGTGTGTATAGATGTGTGTTAGTGTGCGTGTATAGATGTGTGTCAGTGTGTGTATAGATGTGTGTTAGTGTGTGTAGATGTGTGTAGGTGTGCCTGCGTGTGTGTGTGTGTGTGTAGATGTGTGTCCGTTAGTGTGTGTGTGCCTGCTTGTGAGTGTGCGTTACCTGTCTGGTAGAGACATGCCTCTGTATACCCTTGGTGCTGCAGCTCAGACCTCTGCTGACAGCGCCTCTGGTTTCTGTGACAGCGTAGACTTGTAGTCGGAGGTGATGGGGATAAAATACTGTTGCATCGAAGAACGGCGCCCGACAGACTGAGAGTCCAATCCTGTATATCTGCAAACCGCGCACACCACACAATGCACAACAGGCACATCCACAACGCCGGCTTCAGCGCAAACCACGGTTTCAAACATATCCTCTGTTAGTGTACTGTGACGCCATGAACCCTTCGGCTTAGCGCCCCCGCCCACCCACGCCGACGGGGGTTCAGCCTGGTGTGCTTGCAAGATTAGGAGAAACTTTCGGCCCTTCTGACCGCGACAAAGTCGTGGTCCCACTCTGATTTGGTGTAAATAAGCTACTGTTCTGATTGTCTGTGCCCTGTGTTTGGCTTAGCCCCCTGCCCAAACCACTCCTGGTAGTAACTGTAGCCGTTAGTGGGCGGAGGTTTTTAAAACTTTCTGCTATGCCAAAAGTGATGCGGCACACAGGTTACATACGTCCGAATTAAACCCTCCTGAATAGTGTACACACCAGTCTTCCGATATTGGGAAAGTCGACGTGGGCGTGGACGCTCTTACCCGGGACTTCTTGTTTGGGGTGTAGGCTTTGGAGTTGCTGAATCATTAGTAGTCTGGTACGTCTTTGGAGAACTTCCATGGCGGTTTCTCGTAGTCACCGAGGTCCGTCAGAGAGTGCTGCCGACATCCGGTGCCCCAGGTTCCATCGGAGTATCGATTATGTCTCTGTAGGTCCTGGTAACAGGATAGAATTACAGATTGACTGCTGTTCTGGAATAAATTTATAATCCTCAATGGTGGAACCCGAGTGGTTCTGAAACTGGTCTGATTCTGCGAGCAACTTCCTGAGTCAGTACCTGTTCACGGAAGCGAGTGGTGTGAAGTAACCAGCACGTCCCCTCTAAGAATCTCCCTCACATGAAGTTCCTACAGGAGGTGGTGTTCTGAATTACGCTGCCTGATGTCTGAGACGCTGTTTATGATAGGGTGGAGAAGTATCTCAGCCTTAAACTCCATTCATGGTGGAGTGATAACATTCTGCAGGTGCGCTGTGAGGTCAAATAGTCCACACCAAAGGAACTTATATTATTTTCCAGTTTTCGGCGGATTTTCATCAATCACATTCGCCTAACACACTCCAGAAGGAAACTTGTAGGCTCACTGGGTGTGGTTGGTAGGCTATGTGTATATAATTGTGTTCTAGATACTGGAGACCCCCTGGTTTCCCATCACCACACCACTGTAAGAACACCGACACACACCACGCGTCAGATCAGGACACGTCCATAAAACTCATTCCTTACCCGTTGTAGGATGAACTAGGGTCTCCACGGGTTGGCGGAAGGGCTCCGAGCTCTGGTCTGGCGACCATTCTCCTGAGGGCAGATCCTTGCAACTTGTGCGCGACCCACGCCCGCCACTGTCCAAAGTACAACCACATCGCACGCTTCTGAGACTGCTGACTGGACCTCTGGACACGGATGGCGGAGACAGAAAGGGAGGCTTCATTATCAGAACTCCGTCTTTAGCGATCAGCACCAATTCTCACACCGTAGTTGACACGGTGGGACCCTCACTAACCCAAAACACACAGTCACTTACACATCACAAAACCATCACCACGGCTCCGGAACCAAATCAGAGCCCTACCATGTCCTTCCTTCACCAGTGCATCTCCACATGTAACCGAGCATGGTTTCTCTATATGTCGGAACCTGATAAGGCTGGGTTCTAGCTTCACTGGCAGATCAGTGAGCGTCTCTGCTTCATAAGAACAAGCTGTCCAGCAGCAAACACACAGGACAACACAGCTACAGACCGCAAGAGCCACACCCACTCCTCATCGTCAGAACCTCCACCTTCTCTGTCTCCTCGAGGACGTGCCCGGGGAGGTGTCCGATGTTCCACCTTCGTACGTCCTCCATTATAAACCCAACAACAGACAACCGTCAAGTGTGTTCGGATAGTCCACTCAATATACACACACACACACACACACACACACACACATATATATACACACACACACACACACACACACACACATATATACACACACACACACACCACATCATCAATACACAGCATACACAACACTCATACCTACTTAGTACACACATCACACACACACACACACACATATATACACCACACACAATTTGCACCCACACACGATACACTACACACACACTCATATATACACGATCATACATACACACACCTCCATACCACTTACACCACACACACGGCATATATCACCCTACACACCCAACATATATATCTCCTTGCTTACTCACACCCATATCATCCACACTCATAACTGACACACACACACCTCGTCATATCACACACACACACCCCATACCATCTCTTATACACATTACACAAAATATAGACACACATATGACAACGACTCATATACATACTTATACACACAACACACACAACACACACACACTCATATATCATACTTCATACACACACTACGTGGCAGACACACCATCTCATCATACATCACACTACACACACACACTACACTCACTACATTACTCATACATCACACACACAAGCTGGCATACTCATACACACTACTCAGTACAGACACACCAACACAAAACTCTTATACACACACACACACACACACACTCTTATACACACACACACACACACACACACACTCTTATACACACACACTCTTATACACACACACACACACACTCATATACACACACACAGACATACACACAGATATACACACACACACACACACACACTTATATACACACACACACTTATACACACACACACAAATACACACACACACTCATATATACACAAACACACACATACACACACACACTCATATATACACACACACACACACACATATACACACACACACACTCATATATACACACACACACACACACACTCATATACACACACACACTTACACTTATACACACTCACACACTTATACACACACACACACACACACACTTATACACACACACACACACACACACACACACTCTCTCTCACACACTCTCTCTCTCTCTCTCACACACACACACACTTATACACACACACACACACTCTCTCTCTCTCTCACACAGACACTTACCTCTTCTTCAGCAGCGCTGCTGCGA
>JAMWET010007844.1:0-35238 GCA_024036415.1 Prochilodus magdalenae
TCTACAGAAATGATAGGGAAGGTGAATGACGATAAACGAAGGAAGTAAACTCATGCTGTATGTCGCCCCGTGGACGAGCGAGACTAAATAGCTCCCCCTCCCCCCCCCCTCAAGGGGGCCGAGCATCCTTCCTGAGGAGCCAGGCGTAGCGCTGTCAACATAGTGTGGTAAACCTACCTGAACCTAAGGGAGTAGAGTGGATGGGGGACCCGTCCACAAACACCGATGTCTCATTGTCGGATCCTAAACAAAACGGTGTCAAAGCCAAAATCCAAACACAGTTCACTGTAGAGAACGACATCATCTCCTGGTCTGACTCTCATCTCCCACATCTGCCTGCCAGAGCATCCTCGGAGAACCAAACCACTCTGAAAACAGACCAACTCGTCCAATTTAAACTCACGTATCCAACATGTTCGTTACACCGAAGGCCATACACTAGAGCTACACTTCCTCTTTGTCTATGAAGTGACTGAATCCCAGCTTGTTCTGATGGTGACCAGATGTTGGAAGATCACCACAGTACAGAAGTAACTGTAGAACAGTTTTCAGTTCTCACTTACAATACGAGAGTGATGATGAGCAGGGTAGCTCCTGTATCTCTCCATCTCCAGAGACCTGGTGTCGGGGGGCTGATGTTGGTGAGGGTGTGTTTGAAGACGGATGTCTGTGCTGAGATCTGATTGGTCCACGTCAGTGGCGGAACATTTCTATTTTTGATTATGGCCCACCGTGTTGTAGCAGTTAGTCTTAATAAGTTCAAAAGCAGCTCACCAATGAGAGACATGGAAAATAATCTCACACGTACCGCACTTCCTAAAAGGGTGTGATGAAAAAAAATAGATATCACTCAGTTCGGGGGCCTGGCTCGGTGGAGGTGTAGGTTTGACTAAAGGCCCAACACATGTCCAACAGAGAAGGCACTGGTAGTACACAATCAGGGACTTTTATTAGATCACCAGTGAAGCTTTATATTCATGTTTGAGACTAAAGTACATCAGCACTCTTTCAGAGATCACCTAACACAGGTGGCTCAACTCATTAAAGTAGGGAAGTCACTAAACACTTCACGCTTCTGAGGCTGCATGTCTTTAAATGCAACCCACCTGGCATGTTGGTACCGTTGGTGGTAATACCAAGGTGGTATTATTTTGCCCTCTGCCCCACTGCTGGAGCCAAGTTGCTCTCATTAAGGGCCGTGTGAGCACCTGAGCCTAAAAGGAGAGAGAACTCACAACTCTGTCAGTGCCCTGTCTCCACAACTCAGCCCCACAGAATGAAACATCAGGCATAGTGCAGTGACCTTACTGTGGACCTGGAGGCAGGATACTCCTCCTCTAGCCACCTCCTGTGGGTACTGTCATGCACTCATCATATTACATTTTTCTTGCCACCCTTTCTACACCTCTCACACCCATTATTGGCCTAGGACATCCCCCAATACCTTGCCCCATCAAAAGACCAAGCATGGAGAGAAAGAGCTTGAGAGCAGGAATCTGAGTTTGGGAAGGAAAGATCTCTGCAGATGTCAAACCAGGACAGGCAGAGGGAAGGCTTTTCCCTCCTGAGGGGCCCTATATGACCATGGGATGCCTTTGAAACCTCTGAAGAAACATCTCAAGGCCTTCTTGCTCACCTGAGCAGTTATAGAGTAAAGGAGTGAGGGAGTCTACTGCGCTTGGACAAGCTGGCGACCATTGACCATTGACTTTTATAGGTGCCCAAACCCACAAAGTCAAACCAGGCTCCGCTGGCTGTCATAAAGGGTAGCTTGTGCACCTAAGTTGAGAGAGAAAGAGCTAGTGGCTGCACCTCCCCATAACCACCCCTACTCTGCAGCCCAGCCACCATGATCAAATGACAGGCATCCTCCCACCATCGTCATCATCCTCTTGTCATCTCCAACGGCTGCCATCATCCTCCCAGTGTCTCACACATCCAGTGTCATCTTCCTTCCACTTCTTACAGCTGTTGTCAGTGTTCAAGAGATGCCTGGCACCGTCTTGCAGCCAGCATCCCTCAGGTTTAAGGTGAAAGTGGGTGTAATACTAGTTTTGGCCACTAGGCATTAGCAGTGAGCTAGAATGTTCAGTTGTAGCAGATAAAAGAAGAAGAACAGAGCAAGACAAACTAACTTTTATAACTCTCATACAAAGTCCAGGATTGGGAAAGCTCCTGGTTTACCCATTCTCTGTGTAACTAAATGCCAGATTGAGATAATTGAGGTACAGTGATAAGAGATTTGGGAATGAATGCCTAAAGGCCTGTGTGAGTGAGTTATGTTACTGAGTGTGGGCTTTGTCTCTGTACTTCAGAAAGGTTGTTCAGGTATGCCTTTGGAACTTCCCATCTGGTACCCCGTGAGCATTTGTGGACCAACTGTGAAGACAAGGCTCACAGAGGAACTACTGGGGACACTGTTTGTTAGCCCTGGATCAACCATAGGAACCAACCAACCACCAGCACTACAGCACAGTCATCGTACCACCTGGTACTTGGATCTTTACTGCAACCTCATCCAAGTACAGACAAGTAAGGCTGATCTAATGTAATCGAGACCCGTTTGGGCTGGAGACTATGTGTATGGACTTTGCCTCGGTGTACCTAGAGACTGAGGGCGTGTTCGCCTATGGTGTGGGTTTGGTGATGGGTCTTTTTTGCGAGGTATGAAGCCTGCTAGCTGCGAGCGGTAAATCAGTACCCTGTTAGTGATTGTGTGAGGAGATATACCGGCTCTGTTACAGTCTGGTCCCGATACATGTTTCTGGCTCATGTTTGAAGGTCATACCTACGTCTAGCCCCTGTATCTGCTGCTGCTGTTAAAGAAAGACCCTCACTCACACAGCTTTATGTATGTCTGGTTTTAAGCTGTGAAGGGAAGTCCACATGAAACTGGCCCCTTCTAACTACTCAAATAATGAAACCGGCCACCTCATTAGGTACACTACACCGTGGAGATGATCCTGACCATTGAAGAACAGGGTAACCCAGTACACACAGAACCTAAAGCGATCTCCTGTATGGTCAGTGGGAGCTGAAAGAATAGACAATGGGTGCAAAAACAAGGTGGTGTACCTAATGAAGTGACAGGTAGGTGTACATGACCACTCGATATGGTCTTTAAATAACACATTTAGGCTCATCTGGTGGTTAATATGGTGAAAAAGGTTAGTACCCTTGTGTACTAGGCTGTAGTGGCGTGAGTTAACCCTCCTACAGCTCTTCTGTTCCTGCATGTTCATGAGTTTCAGGCTGGAGGTTGTGTGTGTATGTGAGAGTAGCTGGGGGAGTGAACCTTCACATGTTTTTGTTTTTTATGCTACAAGCAGCCACCGCATTTGACATTATAGTTCAAACTTAAATGACTGTGCATGTGAGTGAGTGCATGCAGGGTTGGGTACACTAACCAGAACAGTAACCTGCTTGATACGGTCACATTCAGATCTATTCAGACTTAACGTCAGTGTGGCCCAGCCCAGTGTTCCTCAACCCTGGTTCTGGAGGCTCTACCCTGCACCTGAAAGATCCAAACTGAACTGGTTAACACTGCAGAGGAGGTCAGGGCATCTGAGCAGGGCTGTGTTAGTGCAGGCCTGGGTGTTGAAATGAGCAGGAGGTGTGTCTTGTGTTGTGGCTTTCTCAGAAACTGAGGGGAGTTCCTGTTTGTCGCTGCATAGATGCTGGTCACCTCTAACCACAGATGTTTCCATGGAAGTGTGTGCTGCAGAAGGCTAAGAGCTGTTTGAACTATGATTGAGTACTGTTGTTTTATATTCTTTATCATTCCCTAAAGTTCTAACCTCAATCTACACCAGATCCTAGGTCAGTTTCAGCACTGCCACCCAATCCAGAACAGATCTAAGGTCAGTCTTTAAGGACAGCCAGTGAACAGTGATCTGACATCATCAGAGTTGCAAGGTCTCATTGTTGGGTTTCCTGTTTCAGCATAGCTTTCGAGCTCTAAGAGTGGGGGAGGAGAACCAGAAAGTCATTGTGCTACCAGTTGCTTTGTGTACACTCCTTTACTCAAGTCAGCCAAAATAAACTTCACAGTGTCAAAGTCCCTAAGCCCTGCCATGTTGGGTGCCAGTCTAGGTTAGTGGGTGCAGTGGTCGCTGGACTGGCAGCTGGCTCAGGGATAGTGTTCTCCAGGCTGCCTGCTGGATCCTTGTGTATCAGTAGTGTGGTAGGCCACCCTCAGGGATTTCTCTGCCCAGTCAAATACAGGCACCCTGTATTAGGTTTCTTGCAAGGTGTACCTAATGAAGTGACAGATGGGTGTATGTGACCGATCAATATGGTCTTTATATTACACATTTAGCCTCATGTGCTGCTTAATTTTCCAGAATATGATAAAAAGATTAGTATCCTTGTGTACTAGGGTTTAGTTGCCAGACTGTGTGTGTGTATGTGAGAGTAGCTGGGGGAGTGAACCTTCACACATTTTTGTTTGTGATGCTACAACCACAGCATTTGCCGTTATGTTTCAAACTGAGCATGGCTGTGCATGTGAGTGAGTGGGTGTGTACATGCAGGTTTGACTGCACCAACCAAAACAGTGACCTGCTGTATAATGTCGTATTCAGATCTATTCAGACTTGACAGTACCCTTAATGTCAGCACTTGGCCAAGTAGCCTAGCTCAGTGTTCCTTGACCCAGATACTCACATGCCTGTTGGTCAGTGTTTCTCAGCCCCAGTCCTGCACCTGAAGGGCAGTGTGCCTCCAGGACCAGGGCTGAGAAACACTGACTAATAGGCAGGTGAGTAAAGACTGTGTCTATTTGTCATATGTGTCCTCATGAACTCATTAGGCCTGGTGTGGAGACTTCTACGACCTTCAGTACGCTGTTAAAGGATCCTCCAGTCAACTGAAAGATCCAAACTGAACTGGGTAACACTGCCGAGGAGGTCCGGGCGTCTGAGCAAGGCTGTGTTAGTGCAGGCCTGGGTGTTGAAATGAGCAGGAGGTGTGTCTTGTGTGGCTTTCTCAGACACTGAGGGGAGTTCCTGTTTGTCGCTGTATAGATGCTGGTCACCTCTAACCACAGATGTTTCCATGGCTGTGTGTGCTGCAGAAGGCTAAGGGCTGTTTGAACTATGATTGAGTACTGTTGTTTTATATTCTTTATCATTCCCTAAAGTTCTAACCTCAATCAGCACCAGATCCTAGGTCAGTTTCAGCACTGCCACACAATCCAGAACAGAAGTAGAGTCAGTCATTAGAGAGACAGTGAACAGCGATCTGAGCTGCAGGGTCTCATTGTGGGTTTCCTGTCTCTGTCTGCTCTCAGAGTGGGGGAGGAGACCTGCATGTCATTGTACTACCAGTCACTTTGTATACACACCTTTACTCAAGTTACAGTGTCAGCATACCTAAGCACTACCACTTTGGGAGCCAGTGCTAATTAATGGTTGGGCTGGCAGCTGCTGGGCTGGAATCTGTCTCGGGGACAGTGTTGTTCCTGCTCCCTGCTGGCTCTTTATGTGGTGGTGTAGTAGGCCAGCATCAGTGATTTGTCTTCCCAGTCAGCTTATTGGATGGTGGAATCAAGTGTCTGCTGATGATTCCTCAGGTTCTAGCTTGGTGCAGTTAATAAGAGGATTAGAAAAGCATTATGATGGACTGAAGCATTCCTCTATCTGCTGTTACCCTGCTGATTGAAATGACAGCTCCTAGAAATGAGCTATATCTCTAAAATTAGTCATATCAGACAGTTTAAAACTAAACGTGAGTTTAGCAGACCTTTGGCCTCTGTAACATTTATAGATCTCTCTCTTGAATGTTTCACCCCCATCATGGTTGTAACCAACATCAGGCCAATGTTAGCCCCTCTGAAATTAGTGGTCTGATGTGTGCTTGCTACGAGTTTCCTGTTTGTGCCCCCCTCGATGGGTGTGAGCTTCCATCTTTGAGGTTGTGCGTGGGTGGACAGCAGCAAATCTTCAAATGTCGCTCTTTACAGTCTTACAAAAACCAGCTACCTTTACATTACAGTACAGACTTCAATAGGGGTGTGTGTGTGGGGGGGGCAGCTGCATCATGTAGTTATTGCTGTGTGAAGCAACACTGCTGCACACGGAGCTGTGCAGGATCCTTGTCCAGTTGAATCCAGGCTAGTCTAATAAGTCATGTTGCACAGTGAAACACCCACACACTAGAGGGCAGTGAGTAGACTTCCCTTCAGCGGTGGGCAGCCCGATCCACAGTGCTAGGGAGCAGTTGGGGAGTTAAATGTCTTGCTCAAGTGCATCTGTCATGTTCTCCGGTTCAGGGAATCAAACCGGCGACCCTCCCATCACAAAGCTGGCTTCCTAACCTCCAGCTCACGACTGCCCTTCTCAGTTCGGACTCTGTATTTAAAGAAGCTTACATCAGGGGAGAGTGTGAACACAGTCCTCCACTGTTAGAAATTATACAGTCCAGATTCCTGCATTGGGTATCTCCTCTGTCAGGTAAGCTGGCAGTGTTTATGGGGTGCTATGGTCAGTCCAAAGTCTAGCTGAGGTAAAGCTCTAAACTCAGACGTGTGACTTTGAGGTGGGATTTGCTGAGTTAATCAGTTTTACAGGTGTTTAACATTTCTAGGGGTTGAAGGGTCAGTGAGTGCTGCCTGTCTGTACTGTCCATGGTGCTGAAACTCCTGCTCATCTATTGTTTCTCTAGCTCCTTCACACTCGACACCCAGGACATTATCAGGGTACTACCACTACACCACTACTGACCAGGGTAGCATCACCCACACTGGTGTTAGTGGTGTTGTCCAGCCGGTGGATCCAGTGTGACCAGGTTGTATCCTGAAAGTAGTACAGGTTTAGCTTCAGATGTCCTTATCAGGTTAAAGAAACACAGCACAGTAGTGTGTAAAGTGTTACCATTTATTACATGCAGCATATTTACATTACAGGATATTATACATGTATCATCCGATATACGTCCCTTCAGATTATAGACCCTCCTCAGCTGCTCTATATATAACCTCAGAATAAGTGCTGAACTCTGAGCACTCAACTCTCTTCTTCTTCAGACGCCGCTCTCCTCTGCCTGGGAGGTCCAACGAAGCATAGCACACATCATCTCCTCCAACCTGCAGACATTAAACAGCGTATTAAACTTTAGCTACAGGCCTGAATGCCTCTTTAAGACCCCAAAAGGAGAAGGAGATGGATTATACAGTCACACAGAGACTCCCCAATAAAACATCAGTGCTCCATCAGAGATGATGACCTACCAGTTAGGTGTGTGATACAGTACCTTGTCATGTTTTGTACTGGCTGGGTTCCTTGTAGTCTCACAGGAACGCACTGCTGACTCACTCTGCTTCACTGCCAGTGAAATATATCAGGAATCAATATGTAAACTGATCAATGGTCAGATCTATATACACCCAAAAATTTTAGGGGGGGGGCACATACTAATGATATGCATGTCAATCATCTACAGCCTAGTCTGCTACATCTGTTCTGCCTGTGGTCCTAATAATCAGGGGAAGTTCACTGTTAGCCCAGTTGGCTAGTTCAGTCTAAGTGGGGGTTCCCAGTTCAGGTGACCCGAACACTGCTTGGAAGTCTCATGTATTATCGGAGGCTGCAGTCTGATTGGACACGGTGGTCCCCCCTTTGTCTTTCCATCTATGGGCTCTTTAGCAATGAGCTGGTTCTATATAGCACCGTGAACACTTTGAAGAACCCTAACTGCAGTAGAACAGTGTTTCTCACCCTGGTCCTGGAGGCACCCAGGAGTAGTCACTAGTCCTAAACCCACTAGTTTGATATCATAACTATAGCAGAACGCTTTTTAGTGCTATACAGAACCGTTCTCAAAAGAAGATCTATATGGAACCATCTTGGGCTATAGCAGAGCTGGGCCCACCCCAGTTTTTAAATAAAGAGTTTTTAAAAAAGACGGTTCTTTAGCAAGGAGAATGACATGTTTAAAGGGTTCTCTGCATCATGAAAGGGTTCTTCGGCTTGGAGGATAATTTGCTGTAGATGGTTCTATATGGATCCTTTTTCAAAGGGTTCTATTCCTACGAGTTTGACATTATAACTATAGCATAACCTTCTTGCTGCTATATAGAACCCCTCTCAAAAAGAAAGATCCATTTTCTTGATCAGTCTGAAGAACCTTTTCATGATACAAGTAATCATGCACTCTTGAATCATACAAGTGCTTCTTTAAATGATTGTGGTTCTATATAGAACCGTTTCCCTTGTTAAAGAACCATATGTTCTAGGTGTGTAGGGTGGTCTCACCTCCTATGGCCAATGTGCTTCACTTTTCAAGGTCTACTTCTCGTCTACCAAACACATAAAATTGAATGTGGAACACACTGAGCATGTAAAGAGAACCTACCTTTAATTCTGGTTCTGTAGATCCAGTACACACAGGTGGAGGAGAGAAGAACACACACAGGACACACACTGACCAGCAGCTTCCAGCAGGCACTACAGTCTGATACAGGAGGGGTCGTATCTACAATAAGAGACAAAAGTAGAACTAAGAGGTTCTGGTGGGTGCAGATCATTAAGTCGCAGTGTATAAAGATAAACATAGTTAACAGTGTTGTCAGGGTCTTAAGCACACAAATGTTGAACTGTGGATGTTACTAGGAGAACCAGAGTGACCTTACCGTGGAAAGAGAGTTGAGTGTTCCTGTTTCCATAAAGACAGACATCCTCCCCGGAACAAGCTCGAGCTTTATCTCTGATAGGCCGTGTTTTCTGTAGAGCGCAGTAGTACAGGCCCAGATCTGACTCACTCACGTTCCTCACCAGGAGGTCGCTGGTTTTGCTGAAGAGACTGTGCACAGTAATGTAACGTGGATGAGCCTCATTATGGATAACCATGTGCTCATGTGAAGAGTTCCTAAACCAAACCGTACTAAATCCACTCTTCCAAGCACAGTCACTGTAGAGAACGACATTGTCTCCTGGTCTGACCTTCACCTCCACTTCTTCTCCTGAGATCCTGGAGAACCAAACACCTGCAGCACATCAACCACACATTAGACTGAACAAAGAATAGGGTGCAGACCCCACATACTTTTACAAGCCTTTTAAGGTTCCCTTAAAGAGAGTGAGGCACAGCAGTGGTAAATGGAATAAACATCAGCAGTTCAAATATTAACTCTAATGGTAACCAGATGGAAGAATCCACCTTAGAATAAAGACAAAGTTTACTTACACATGAGAGTGATGAGAATGACTCTTGATCTCCTCATCTCAGAGACTGGTGCTGGGGGTTGATGATGCTGAGGGTCTTTGAAGTGGATGTCTGTGCTGTGATCTGATTGGTCCACGTCAGTGGAACATTTCTAGTTTCAATTACGTCCTACAGCATAGCGGTTAGGCTTGTTGTTCAGAGAGCTCACCAATCAGAGACATGTAAACTGATCACATGATCACTGCCTGATGGGTCAGTTTTTAACACTGTGTTCTATATCTAGACGTGTGATTAACCTCACTGTTCCATTTCATTGATTCTGGGTATGTAGGTTTAGAATCAGCAGGATTAAACCCAGTAACACTGACTTTAAACAAGCACACCTTTCAATCAGACTACACCTGTTTAACTGAGACTGTAGAAGTGTACAGTAACAGTCCTGGAGTGCTGGAGTTCCCCTGGTTTTAACACACCTAGGTCTACCTGTCCAACTGACTGAATCAAATGGGCTAACGTGTATACACAGTCCTGAGGTCAGGCCTCTGAATAAGCTGTACCTGATGGCTGTACCTGGACAGTAAAGACATGAATGGTGGTCTCTGACTTTTGCACAGCACTGTACATTATAGAATATGGTTCAGGTCTCCAGATCTCCTGCAGCAGTGCTTTAATGTAAACAGAGACGCTGCTAATGTGACTGTAGGACTAGCTAAAGGTGTTCCTTAGCAGATCACTGTTCTCACCAACATTGGTAACCTTTAGAGCTCAAGGTGAGTTACACTGCATGTTTGATCCTGCAAGACTACAATCTGATTCTAGTACAGCTACAGCTCATCAGTCAGTCTGAAAGTCAACGACACTTTGCCAGTCAGTGATCTGGTGTGGCCTGAGCTGCAGGGTCTCACTGTGGGTTTCCTGTTTTTGCAAGCTGAACTTTGAAGCTGGTGAGCTCTCAGTCTTGATGTTGTGTATTTGATGTTTCCATTTAAATCTAAACTGAGCATGTGCAACGGAGCACTGGCCAGTTTGCTGACCTCTGTTCTAGTACAGTAATCACTGACCACAGGTGGGGGTGTGTGTGTGGTGCAGAAGATGATCTACCATCTGAAGAACCGTATCATACATGGTTTATTTCATTACACAGAAAGTTCTCTAAAGCATTAACTCAGGTTCCTATTACTGCAGAACACTCATTCACAGGCTGCTCACTCATATGTAGATAAAAGGACACCAGTCAGATCCCAGATCAGTGTCTCCACTTTAACCAGACCTGAATCTCCCATCTACACAGTACAGAACTGATGTGAGATCAGTCACTACTGTGAACAGGGTGGTTTGAGGTGTTCTGAGCTGCAGGGTTTCCTGTTCTAGACTCTCAGGGTTGGAGGGGTGTGGGGTGTGAGTGTGCTGTACTGTGTTTTAAAGACTGAGAGAGGAGAGACGGTATGTAGTGATCTCCACGTTGTACATGGAAGATAGCAAATTACTCTAAATGGCATGTATGTGACCAGCTGCCACACACATGAAGACGGTGAACCCCGAATGCACCCTGTCCTGGTCAGTGTTAGTGCCACAGGTATTCCCCAGTCTCTCTGAGGACTGTGTCTCTGTGTTGACTACTCTTTCTGGACTGGCCCAGCCTCTAGTTTTGGGGTAAATCGGTCTCTGTGCACCACAAGAATCCATTGTCCCACCCATTCATGACATGATACCATACATGGGTCATCCCACAGCAACTTGATCCTGTGACGGTGTCTTTTCATCCGGTCTGGGTTGTACAGATATAACCATGCCCCAGGAGAAAAAGGCTGTGAGCCAGTTGTCCATTTTCATGCAAGCTTTGGCCACACTCTGGTGCTTTCTTAGCATGCTGGTGCATTGTAT
The DNA here is from genome assembly GCA_024036415.1 of Prochilodus magdalenae. NCBI lineage: Eukaryota > Metazoa > Chordata > Actinopteri > Characiformes > Prochilodontidae > Prochilodus > Prochilodus magdalenae. The sequence goes on from JAMWET010007844.1 coordinate 11,050, forward strand.
GAAGCGGGAGAGCTCCTTGGCATACCTGGCTTCAGGCATGCTGTCCTCTACTGATTAGGTGGTCAACTAAAGACTGACTGTGTGCGGTTACTGAACCTGGTTGGATACTGCAGAGTGGAGTGGCATGCTAGCAGGTCTAGGCCTAGGTGTTGGTCCTGGTTGAGCTTCTGCTGTTATTGTTTCAAAAACTGGTACAGGAAGTGTCATAATAGGTTACCAGCTTATTGATCCATAACTCTGTGAATGCCAGTGAAGATGTCAGAGGTATTTCTGTTGGTTATTAAGGCTTTTTAGAGTTTTCCAGCAGGTCCTGCTGGTTTAAAGGACTTGATATTCTCTCATAAGTGAAATCTATCAAATTAAAGACACTACTCCTTATTAAACTTGTTCTGATGGTTGTGTTTGGTTCATCTCTTCAGGTTCTGAAGAGAGAGTAGAGACACTCACTGAAAAGATGTTGCAAGTAAAGACATCGGCATTACACAAACAACTTTAACTTACTCTGTACATGGTGATAACTGGAGTTATAGGTTGATTATTATACTGATAGTTAGCTTAAAGTCTTGTGTGGTCTAGGGATCTTCAGTGTTATGTCTCTGGGGTTTAATAGGGTCTCCCAGGGTAAACAGGGCTGGGGTGAAGACCCAGAGTAACACACAATCTAAAATCTCCTATTTAAAGAGGAAGCAGGATATTGCGTACCATGCTTAGAGAGGGTTACTGGGACCTACCCCATGAGCCAGGCCTGGTGGTCAGGTAGTCTATGTCAGTTGGATCCAATGGCAAGGAGCAATGGACCTGGTGTGCCCAAGTGAACAGTGAGGGTTTGCTTGATACACAATGCAAGTCTACAGAGGGAGAACATAAAAGACGATGCAGTACAGTCAGAGTTTACAGTGTGAGCTCTTCAGCGCTGCTAAGAGCAATTTCACTCCTTAATCCTGCAGGTCATTTTTAATGAGGTCCAGCTCTTCTAGGGTGTATGTTTCTAGTTTTATACTGATCACAACTACAATAACACACTGCTCAACTTGCCTGGTGAAATGTATTCCGAAGTGCTGGATTGGAGACTGACTAGAGGTTGAACCGTAATGCATATTGTTGTGGGGGCATGGGAGAGTGCCAGGAGTGTGCCAACAGCAGGCCAACATTTCTTTTGTGGGCATGGATAAAGCTTATGACTGCATAACCAAAGATGTTTTGTGGGAGGTCCTCTGGGAGTATGAGGAGCCGGTGCCATTACTATGGGTCATTCAGTCTCTGTAGTTCCAGAGTGATAGATGTCTGTATATGTAACAATAGTTCAAGCTTGGTAAATGTAGATGTTGAACGTTGTGCCTTGTCTCCACTTCTCTTTGTGATATTCATGGACAGAGCACCGATGCTCCTTCACGAGTGATGCTAAAGGCTTGGACAGGCCGCAACAGCAATGAGGTTGCAGTAGCAGAGTAGTGGTGAAACGGGCATTGTACTGTAGACTGATCTCCTTGGAACTGGAGCTTCCTGATGAGAAGGATGTTAATCACATGCTTAAGCATGTAGTTTTATATTTCAGTGGGGTGTCTTTGTCATAGTGAATCTTTAATGGTAAAGGTTTTATTGTGAGCTGGAAGTAGCTTCTAATCAACCTAATGATTCAGTCCACCTGTTTACAGTTTGCAGTAGATTCTGGGTAATGTAGTTTTTCATAGAACAGTGATATAGATTGCTAAACAAATGTTCTGTTTTGTACAGAGCATGGGCTTTCCAACAACTACAATGAAACCTGAAATAAGCCTCACCTACCACATTAATGCACACTTAAATCCTCTCAATCTCCATAGTTTCAGGTTTTCCTGTTCATCTCCCAGGAGCCTGTCTCAACTGGAAGTCTCTGAATCACCAGATCTGCACTCTTGTGCCTTTTGTTTAGAGTTCTGTTTGTAGGAACATTTTAAGGCTCCTTTGGTTTTTCACACTAGTCAACCTTTCAGCTCCTATTGCCTATTTATCTGTCTTTGTTCTAAATCTCTTCAGGAACTTATGTGCAGCTCTTCCGGTTCTCCAGTCCAAGGCTCTCATGGTACATATAGCTCTTCAAACCCTGAGATGGTAGGTTTGAATGAATGAATGATATCTCCATAAACCTTTTTTTCCTTGCTGATACCTCTTTGAAATACACACACACACACACACACACACACACACACACACACACACACACACACACACACACACACACACAATATAAACTAAAGTTTAGACTTGAGCTGCAGTAACATGTGGACAATGTGCCTCTGATTTGCACCTATAACTGGTGTAGATTGGTGTATGGTGTATGCTATGGGACTGTGTTTCAGCACCATGGAAAGCACAGATGGGCTAACAGAAATGCTAACAGCTCGTGGTGCAGTTTAGAGTGGTGAACTGTAGATCTGTTACCTGATGGGCAACTGAGTTCAATTCACGACCACCTTAAATTTCCTGAGATCTTAAATTCATTGCCATTTTAAATCCACTAACCATCACAGATACCCTAAATTTCTAAAATACACTAATACCATGAATCCCGTTTCACACTGGTGGTCTATATTTGTGCTCCTCCTGGTTGCTATAAAGAACATATGAATATATGTGTGAAGACTGAAATCCACTCACACAGACAGTGAGCCCTTGAGTCTCAGACAGGCAGAAACAGGAAACCCAAAGCAAGGTCAGCACACTGACTACCTATAACAGCTGATCTCAGATCTGCTCAAAGTCAACAGTGTGACACACCAAATACAGGTGGTGAAAAACAAGTTCATAGAACCTCGTCTTCTTATACAGACATCACTGTTAATGTTCTATCAGTAGTTAGAACTAGAGCCTGTGAAGAGTGTTGGCCCACATTACACCCCTAAAGTTTCAGCTAACTTCATCCACTCTGAAACAAGAAACCCACAATGACTCCTCCCAGATCAGATCACATCAGGACATAGACTGTCTTTACTGACTGATCTCATATCTGTTCTGTACTGTGTAGACTCTATCAGGTCTGATTAGAGTGATGAAACTGACCCGGGGTCAGATCTATGAGTATCAGAATATGAAAGGCTTAGTTTATATCTGAGAATGAACCTGTGCGTGATATGGATACAAGCCAACAGTCATGCAGTCATGTGGTGAAGAGAATGCTTTCTACAAAGCATTTAAAGCTTTATAAGACACATCTGATTCCCCCTTCTCTTCTCTAAACCCGAGAGTGGCTAACACCAGTCAGTCTAAAACAGGAAACCCACAATGAGACCCTGCAGCTCAGAACTCCTCAGACCCCTGTTCACTGACTGTCTGTACTGACTGATCTCACATCTGCTCTTTACTGTGTAGATGGGAGTTTCATGCCTGGGTAAAGTGGAGGAACTGATCCAGGATCTGATAGGAACATTAGAAGATCTAAGATCACAGTTTAGTGGAACAGTAAAGAAACTTAAACTGGTTCAAAGTTCTTCTGCTCCACACACACAGTCATGGAAACTTCTGTGGTTAGTAACGGTCCCCTCTTAAAGACAGAGACAAACAGAAACTCAGAGCTCACACCACACAACATGACCCTCCAGCTCATTACAATACACACAGATCAGAACGCTGGGAGGACATTTTACCACCCCGTACAGCTGTATAAACCCCCTCATGCTCAGTTTATACACACTTTAGAAATGGAGGTTCAGTTTGTGTGATGAGATTCACCTTCACCCACTCACAAATGAGCCTGAGAGACTCAGACATGCACAAACAGGAAACCCACAACAAGGCCTGCAGCTCAGGACCATATCACACCACCTGACACTGGCTGGCTTTAGTAACTGATCTCAGATCTGATAGGAAGTGACTCTTACCATGTAGAGGGCAAAACAGTTTCATTTTTGGATATGGATTCACAGTGTCACGGAATACATCATAGAATGCCTTACCACCCACACTGGACAGCACAGCGGATACTAATCGGTCCTTAATGATGGTGACCAGTGGCTAGAACTGTCCATGTGAACGGACAAGCTACTCTGGCACAATCACATTTGCAGTCAGTGCAGGAGGACCCGCACACGCATCCCACAGTCTAGCGAAGCGTTCATTGACTTTAATGGAATAATGAATACCCATCAGAGTGTCTCTGTTAATGCCACCACACCAGACACCTCATGTCACCTGGTCTCTTGAGGTTGCTAACGGGACCATGGCAACATGTGGTGTGGTCTGATGTGTCATGGTATGATTTGATGGTAGGGTTTGTGTGTGTGGTGCAGACGCCATGATGCCATGAACTTCAGCTGTCAACGAAGTACTGTGGAAGCTGGTGGTGGTTCCATACTGCTCTTGGGTGTGTTCACATGGCAGAGGCTGGATCCAGTGGTCTGACTAAACACATCATTGACCAGTGCCCACTAGGTTTCACCGCTTTCTGACCATTTGAATCGCTTTAGGGACTTCATGTACCCCCACAGTGATGGGACCCCCATTGGGCCCAAGATGTCCAGAAGTGGTTCTAGGAGCTTTACTGAGTTTCTGTGATGTGGGGCAAAGGTCTTTTCAAACAGGAGATCCTGAACCTACAAACACCACAAGCAGGTGAGGGAACTGTGACTTATCTCCTCTAATGCAGAGCTGCAAACGGAACATAATTCTGACTTACATAACTGATCAGATGTTCAGTTTAGACCAGAGAGATGGGGAACTCTAAGTAGTCCGCAGAAGTGTGGTGCAGCAGTGGGTCAAAAACTAAAGACCGCCCTCTTATGATCTGACCAATCAGACAGCATGTGCTCAGTGTGTACGTCATCTATGCGTTGGGACATCATCAAAAATAGAAACGTTCCACTGACGTGGACCAATCAGACCACGACACAGACATCTGCTTCAAAGACCCTCACCATCGTCCCCCACCCAGCTCCAGTCTCTGAGATGGAGAGGTCGAGAGCTGTTCTCCTAACTCTGGTCTGTAAGTGAACTGTTCCACTCTTCCTTCAGTTTGTTTTCCTCAGTTACTGTAGGAGCTAACCTAAACACTGGTGCTCGTCTAAGAGCGTGGTTCTCAAACCAGTTTTCAGTCCACAGTTTTATACTGTCCCCATGTGTTCAGTTGGAGTACACATGGAAATGGTCTGAGGGTCTCTGAGGACCAGTTTCAGAACCGCTGATCTATGAGGTCTTCATCTTAGAACCGCAGTGAGAACCTAAACAGTTAGATGTACAGTGTGGAGGTGTGTGAGATCTGCTCGTTCTACTGTATCTAATCTAAAGTGTGGTTTGTGTGCTGCAGGTGTTCTGTTCTCCAGGATGTCTGGAGCAGAAGTGGAGATGAAAGTCAGACCCGGAGACAACGTCATTCTCTCTAGTGACTGTGTTAAGGAGTCTGGAACTAGTACAGTTTGGTTTAGAAAGTCCTCAAACGAGGATCTCCTCATTATATCACCAAATATTTTGTTTACGGGTGCTAATTCATGTTGTGCTTTTGTGTGGAATCCCCCGCTGAGAACTTATGACCTGCTGGTGAAGAACGTGTCTGAATCAGACCTGGGTCTGTACTACTGTGCTTTATGGGAGAGGAAGTCTATTGAAGACGGATCTGGAGCTGTAGTCCGTAGGGATGTTTATCATTATGGAAACCTAACCACTCGACTGTCTCTCCTCGGTAAGTTTACTCATTCTGATCTTTAATCTTTAATCTCTATTAGGATAGTAGTTGGTGAATAACCATCAGCAGTAATTAACCCTCACTTTCCTCTAACAGACTGAATGTACAGTTTATCTAAGAAAGACTGAAAGTTTAATATCTTTATTCAGTTATTATTATAATAGTCTCACTGTGGAATGCAGATGATCCAAATTAACCACACTTCCCTTTGTCTTAACTCAGCCTCACTTGATCCTTATCTCAGTCTAGAGTCTTAAAATAGACTTAACAGTTTAGCTCTGGAAACTGTTAGTTACTGCTTAATAATATAGTAATAAGCATCCAACCTGTAGTTCCTACCATATTGAGGTATTAGGAATTTGCATGATACAGCATAATGAGGGAATAATTATAGACAGCTTTAATAGCTTATAGAACATAAAAAACATTAATGGAGCTTAATAAGTGCATTACAAGTACTGAATTCAGCCTGGAGAGTGTTAATAAAGCAGTAATAAACAGTGAGTCCATTAAGAAGTACTGTCCTGTGCAGGCTTAATAAGAGCATTAATAGAGCATCATAATGTTCCTGTACAGCTGTGTTTAATGTGAGGATATGAGGTGTAGAACAGTCAGTATATCTTCTGCTGTAAAGATGAAGATGGGTTATGAGATGTTCACTGGAGTTCTATCTGAACCTCGTCACCATCTCTTAGAGCTTCCTCTCTTTTTTCAGACCCCCTTGTTCCTTGTGCTGTTCCCGCCTCCACCCTCCAGACCACCTCCACCCCTCCTGTATTAGATTGTAGTGTCTGCTGGAAGCTGCTGGTCAGTGTGTGTCCAGTGTGTGTTCTCTTCTCCTCAGTCGTCTCCTCCACCTGTGTGTACTGCATCTACAGGAAGAGGACTGAAGGTCTCTCTCTCTCTCTCTCTCTCTCCAACTTTCTGTATATTCCCCTCTTGTAGCTCTACCCTTTTGGTGTCCAGTTTGTCAGCTGTCCTCTAGTTCTTCCTTAGTGATGAGTGGACACAGTGATCTGGGTGGTGGTCCCTGTCCCCCCAGCAGTAACACGAATCTATTTCATTTACAGCTGTGAAAGAAAAGAATCACAGAGAGAAAGAGAAATCACCCAATCAGCAGATCAGGACCAGAGAGGAGGTACTGACCCCCCCCACACACACAGAGTCTGGGTTCTTTGGTGTCAGGTGGTTCCTGAGTATCCACTGAAGGAGGCTAATCAGTACTCGTGTTTATAAATGATCTGCAGGTTGGAGGAGGTGATGTGTGTTATGCGGCGCTGGACCTCCCGAGCAGAGGACAGAAACCTCTAAAGAAGAAAAAGAGGAGAGTGGAGAGCTCTGAGTTCAGCACATACTCTGAGGTTAAAACTGATCAGATGTAGCTGAACTGATTCAGTCATTAACATGAGTCGATTCAGTGGGCTAAAACTCACTTCCAGCTCTTTCAGATGGTCAGATTTATTCTCTCTGGGTTTGGATGGTCTCATTGGATAGAGTGTAAAACCAGTTCTTGTGTTTCTATGGTTACTGATACTGTAATTTGATGTGGTGTCATGTGGTGTAGATGATTCATTCTGGGTTCTGATTATTGGTGTGTTTAGAGTAATTAACGGTTCTGTTGTTTTATAAGAGTCATTATACTACAGATCTGCTGTAAGGACGTCTGTGGGACTTTTTGAACTGCATTTAAAACACTGTCAACAATGTCTTCTGCTTTGATCTGATACCGATAATAAATGATTATCCAGTCTGATTAACACAAACACACGGTGACTGTTTATTTCACTTCTGTAGTTGTTTATTTTGAGGAGTATAAAGACCACACTGAGTATAACTGGAGAATCACACAGCAGGTTTACGTCCACCTAGCTGGTTGTGAGTTGTGTTGAAAATGACTCTTTGTTGGGGAGGTGTGGGGGCCGTACAGGAAGTGATGGAGGTGACATAGCTTGCAGTGTTTCTGACAGCTAACGTTACAGCTTCAAAGCTAGACGACACTATACGAAGCCCAACACTAAAGATCCCACCTAACACAGCTGTAGTTATCTCCACCTTCTAGATGCATGATCAAGAGGGGTTTACCTAGTGAGGCCGGAGTGTCCCTATATAATACATGAGATCAAGAAGTCCAGTTCCGAGCCCTATTCACACAAAATCAACACTTATTTGGACATTTTCTCTTCATTTCTCTCTCTTACACTCTCACAGTCCCACATTAACACTGATACAAGATCAATTTCACTTTACAGCATAAAGTTCATATTCAGTTATTACATGGAGAACAGTTATTACACTGAGAAGAACACATTCTAACATTAAGGATTTGAAGCTTGGAGTCAGTAGTCCACATAGGAGTGGCCGACCCAGCCGGTAGTTCCTGCCCACACAGAGTGATCTGGAAAGTAGCAGTATTACCCACTACACAACACCATCTACAATCCATTGCTTGCAGTGCCATCTGCTCCTGTCCTGCAGTTTCAGGCCTGATAACTTCTAGGCATTCCCTGACCATTCCACTCATATTCCCCATGTTTCCTCATAATCAGGATCTACCCATGGATTCACAAGTCAGGGGGACCACGCTGGGGGTCCTTGTCATAGTGAATCTCCAGTTGTATTGTGAGCTGGAAGTGACTTCTGATCAACACACTGACTGAGTCTGGTTATGACAGTCTGCAGGTGGTTCTGGTTAATGTAGTTCCTCAAAGAACAGTGATGCCGATTACTAAACAATGTTCTTGTCTGTATCAGACAGTACTAAACCCACAATAAGAGGTCCACATTTTCACACAGCTATGAACACACATACACAGACCTATAATGAACACCTAATCACTCCATCCATGATACACAGTGCCCCTCCCCCTCCAACCCTGAGAGCTTAAAACAGGAAACCCACAATGAGACCCTGCAGCTCAGAACGCCTCAGACCATTGTTCACTGACTGTCTGTACTGACTGATCTCACATCTGCTCTGTGCTGTGTAGATGGGAGTTTCAGGCCTGGGTTAAAGTGGAGGAACTGATCCAGGATCTGATATGAACAAGAACAAAGAAAATGAAAATGGCCTGTGAAACTACTGCTTAGTTGGCACTTGTATTCTACACCACACACAGTCATGGAAACATGTGGTTAGCAACGGCCACCTCATAAACAGATCAGACCCCTCAAAGACGTGTTTAACCTTTACCATTTCTCTTTTCTAGAACCGGTTACCTGAAATCTAAGTGGATCTAAGATGATCAAACTTATGGCTCGGTTAAAGAAAAAACAAAGCCACGTTAAGCACTACCATCCGATTCTGTTGAAAGTTCCTCTTGTACAGTGCATGATTGATTTTGACAGACCAAGTACAAACAGAGATAGCATAATGTAAAGATCATCTTCACATGATAATGCTGGGAATAGGCATATAGGCAGCTCTATAGGCAGATTATATGAGGGAATTGTCCAAACTAGCCCAAAACTCACCAGGGATAGATATCAAAAGGTGAATCTGATAATGGCCAGCAGGTCAGTGTGCTGGACAAGGTACCAACAACAGCACGTACACTCACTCACAAACTCACACATGAGCAGTTTAGACTGTAATGGAAAATGTGGTTTCAAACCCACCCACGCAGGCATGAGTCCGAGAGCCATCTAAGCTCAGACGTGCAAAAACAGGAAACCGACAACAAGGCCTGCAGCTCATAGCACTATACGCTCACGTCCTTTAATAACTGACCCCAGACCTGCTAGCAGTAGACTCTGTTTAACAACCACAGGTTAGTGTAAAGTTGGTAACTGTCCTAGAATCAGTTTAAAAGTTCACATGGTCAAATATTCAGTTCACTCAGCTGGAGACGAGGAACGTACAAAGGTCACCAATAACACTGACAGGTATGGCAGTACATGATGCTGCACTACATCTAAGATACCTTAGGGCTAACACAATGACTTGGGAAGATAAAGAGGAGCAAACATTGTTTTCATGTAACTTTGGGCCTCATGTCCAAGCAGTGAACAGTACTGACATTCCCACATTCCAGGTTGACTTAACCACATTCAGGTGGCTCACTCTACATCAACACCCATATGTTTTCAGCAGAGGAATAGTGCACCACAAAGAAAACTGTACCAGAAAGAATTTCAGGGCCGGTAGTGAGAAAGGCAGAGTCCAGTGCAAGGCTCCGCAGGGATGATGGTCTGATGAGACTTGGCACAACAAGGCCCATCACTGACAAAATAGAGCACGCATATATGCAACCGCAGAGGCAACCAAGCTCAGCTAATGTCTCTTTGAATTCATTAAATTGTAAGGTGTGGGTTCATGCCACTGGCCACCAGCAGGGGGCATGGGTGGCGCAGAGGAAGAGTTGGTGGATCTGGGTCAAAAGACTCCAAACCCCAGAATCCTCAGCAGTAATCAGCACTGATCATGCCCATCTGTGTGGCACGGCATAAAAACCCAGCTCAAACGACTGCTCACTGTCGCACCTTTTGAGGGGCGAACTGTAAGGTAAAAGATGGACAGATAGGGAAGGAAAATGTCCTGGAAAAAAAAAAGAGAGGAAAGATAAGAAAAAGTAAAATAAATACAAACCACTTCGCTCTACATTTGGGTCCCCCACCCCCAACTAGAGTACTGACTCACTGAAAATGTGTTTCATGTAAAAACATCTGTAGCTGTAAGTTGATATATTATTGATAGCTGGCTTAGGGGCTTGTGTGGTCTAGTGATCTTCAGAGTTATGTCTCTGGGGTCTGATAGGGTCTCTCAGGCTGAACAAGCTGGGGTAAAGACCCAGACTAACCAATCTAAAATCTCATATTAAAAAGAGGATGCAGTATATTGTGTACCTTGCTTAGAGAGGGTTACTGGGACCTATCCCATGAGCAAGACCTGGTGGTCAGGTAGCCCATGTAAGGTTTTGCTGGATATTACTGACAGAGGCCACTGTACAGAAAGATTTTAACTCCCACCTCAAGGAGAACTTGTGTAGCAAAAGGCTGCATCAAATGGACATCAGGAACAGTACCTATGGACTGGCTGACTGGGATTTGTAGTTCTTGCTGACCTCTCCGGTTTACATTGTGAACTCTTTGGCTCAGGTAAGAGCAACTCAACTCCTGAATCCTGCAGGTCATTTTTACTGAGGTCCAGCTCTTTCAGCGAGTATAAAAAAAAAAGTTTCAAAACAGATCCCAGATTTTCACAGGTCTTTTTTCTAGGATTAAATAATCCAAGTCTGCAGAAGGAGAACACAACAACAGATCATGCAATACCATTAAATGAGTTTATAGTTTTTGCTAACCCAGAGAATTACTAGTTTACAGTGTAAACTTAAGTCCAGCTGAGGGTTACTCCACTCCTGAATTCCGCAGTTAATTTATACTGAGATCCAGCTCTTTTGTGAGCTTGGAGAAAGCTTATGACTGTATTCCCTAAGATGTTTTGTGGGAGGTCCTCTGGGAGGATGAGGTGCCAGTGCCATTACTATGGGCCATTCAGTCTCTTTAGTTCCAGAGTGATACACAACAATAGGTCAAGGTTGGTAAATGTAGATGTTGAACATTGTGCCTTCTCTCCACTTCTCTTTGTGATATTCATGTACAGAGCACCAATGCTTCTTCACTAATTATAGGAAGAGGGTTATTGAGCCTGAGACAGACAGCAACAGCAACGAATCCATGGTAGCAGAGGGAGTTGAGCCATAAGACAAAGCTCATCATTTACCTGTCAGTATACATCTCTATCCCCAAATGTGGTCACAATGAGCCACAATAGAAAATTCCATATTCGATTAATTTAGACAAAAAGATGGGAAGCTTCTGTAATACAGCTGTAATATATAAAATTATGTTTAGAGAATCTGGAAAACACCACATACATCTATAGATATGAAAAAATACACACCAGTGACTGCATGAACTGTTACCAAGGACATCTGTTCATGTTTAAAGTAATGATTTGTTCACAGATATTAATGGTCAGTTAATGGTCTCCTAATGAAAACGCTATTGTGCTACCTGGTGGATATATTATAAATATGTGGCTGAGATTCTTATGGACTATTTAATCTGGTTAAACATGATCTGAGTAAGTAGACCTGTCTGAGCGTGAGAAGAGTCAGCAGTGTCCTCAGCACCATGGACAGTGACAGCAGGCAGCCAGCACTCACTGTTCTCTATATGCATATAAAGAGTCTCTGGTGTACTGTAGACTGATCCTTAGAACTGGAGCTTCCTGGTGAGAAGGATGCTAATCACATGCTGAAGCATGTAGCATTATATTACAATGTGGTGTCTTTGTCATGGTGAATCTCAAGTTTTATTGTAATCAACCTACAGATTGAGTCCAGCTGTTTTCAGTTTGCAGGGATTTCTGGGTAATGTAGTTCTTCATAGAACAGTGATACAGATTGCTGATCAAACGTCCTGGTCTGTACAAAGCAGGGATTTTCCTATACCTACAATAAAAACCTGAAATAATCCAAACCAACACATTAATTCACACACTATGTACATGGAGGTTTACTGTGGAATCTCTTTGAAAGCTGCATGTGTTAAACTGTCTGCATGGTGGAGGAGACGATGGTATTGTTTACACTCTGGTGAACATCACGAGCAGAGGACAGACCCGTCTGAAGAAGAACAGAGTGGAGCTCTCTGATATCTGTACATACTCTGAGGTCGTATATGATCAGACGTAGACCTGCAGTCAGGGATCTCTATGAACATAGAGTGACGTTTGAAAAGTCTTTGTATTAAACTGATCATGTGCTCATTATTTGGGAGGAGTCATTGTGTGTTCATTAAACAGATCTTCTTAAACACTTGGCTGACCATTCTGTTACCTCTCAGAGTATAGAGGACTCTTCTTCACAGTGCTGCAGTTGTCTAACAACGCCAATGGTGCTGCACTAACAGGATGACTCATGGAGGACACCACTGCTCGCTAGAGGTCTGTAATGGTGGCTGTTGGGTCAGTCAGGTACAGAGATAAGACCTGTCCATGCTTATGCCACATGCAAAGCCGAGCGTGAAACATGACCGTTTGCATGTTCCACCATGTTAAACCTGCACACCAAGTTTCAAAGTTGTGGTATTATATGGTGTGGTGCTTAGGTACTGTCACTGTACACTGGACTGCTACCCTATCTGCTCCACCCCAGCGGATTAAATGATCAGCTGTTTAACAAGGCCATTAAATAATCTACACCACATGGTTTATACCAATGGTCATTGTTATTGTTAAGTCTTGTAGATCCCTCCAGCTCCATCATTTGACCGTTACACTGGTTGCTACCAACAGTTACCAACTTCAGGCTACTTTTAGCAGATCTGAAAGAAGGGCCCTACCGGGTGCCTGCTCTGCGTTTCCTGTTTGTGTGCACTTGATGCTTGAGAGACTTCATCTTTGATGTGGTGCGTGGGTGGGCTGCAGAGGAGCTTCAAACACTCCCATCTGAGGCATTGCCTTTACAGTCCAGACTTAAACCAGGTGTACGTGCAGACGCAGGTGTGACTTAGGTTATGCTCTACTAGGGTACTCTGTCAGGGTACAACAGACACTGGTCACTTTGCTGCCCAGTCTGACCAGCACACCACGGCAGGGATGTGGCTGTAGTTGTAGGGTCAGCCCATGCCGTCAGCTCCCAGAAGGGGACCTGGGCAGCACAGTGGAAGAGTTGGGGGTCCACCTTATGGCTAGTTTCCCAGCAGAGATTAACCCTGTTCCTGGGCTACTCAGGAATGTGAGTGAGGATATGGGGTCAGCTCATGCCGCCAGGCCCCTGAAAGACCCTTTGGTACTTCCCAGCACCCTCCACTGAGTCACTTCTGTTTTATACCTCTGTCTCTGATTCCAAACTCAGACCACTGTTTCTGATGATGCCGAGGGGGCACTTCTCTCAGAGGTGGACATTTTCATCAGGGGCAAGCAACAAAGCAAGGCACAAGGAGTTTGTCCAGACAGTTACCATTTATTGGTTACATGCAGTATATTTACATACACAGTGTATTTATATAATGTTTATGGTATATACTCTGTGTATATGTGGGTATATATATATATATATATATGGACTCACTCCTGTCGGTTGTCTCCTTCTGGGTGCAGCTGTTTGTGCAGCTGTTCTTTTGATGAGTGTATGATTAATGAGAGTTAATGACTGTGACCCTAGAACTCCTCAGTGTTCAGGACATTCTCTCCACCCATTTTAAGATTGGTCAAGTTTAACTTTAGCATATGTACAGAAGTCCGAGCTCTCCGCCCTCTTCTTCTTCAGCTGGTTCTGTCCTCTGCTCGGGAGGTCCAATGAAGCATAGCAAACATCGTCTCCTCCAACCTGTGACTGGATAAAAGCACACTGTACTGTCCCCATGTTTGTTCTACAGGGAATCAGGCTCTAAGTGTGTAGAACTAGCTGTTGCTCTATAATCAGTTTCTGTTTAAAGGTTAAGAGCTGTTAGTGAAGCAGTCAGGACGGGTTGGCCTCACAGGGACTAGCATAATGTATTTGCACAATGCATGCTGGGTATCATAGTGAGGGACTATTATATGAGAGGCCGTTAGACGTCGGAACAAATGAGGCCTAGGAAAAGGTGGAGCCAGAGGAACATGACACACTGTGTTCAAGAATAGAGACACTTCCTGCAGTTCACTCCACAGCCATGCAGAAACTCATCAGTGAAGCATTCACAGAACATCAGAGACATTAGCCTACCAGCAGCGTGTGTGCATGTCACAGTACCTTGTCCCTGTTTCTACTTCTCGGTCTCTCACGCTCTCCCACATCGTCTCTTTGCTCCACGGTCACTGAAACAACATTTAGATACAGATCATGAAGAAGGTACACGTTCTAGTGTTCCAGACTGTAGTATGTGGGTGGTGGATCATTCTCAGCACTGCAGTGACACTGACGTGGTTGTGGTGTGTTAGTGTGTGTGGTGCTGGTGTGAGTGGATCAGACACAGCAGTGGTTCTGGACACCTCAGTGTCACAGCTGGACTGAGAACCGTCCACCAACCACAGATTAGAGGACGACCAACACTGCACTGTGCAGCAGCAGATGAGCTATCGTCTCTGACTGTCCATCTACAAGGTGGAGCAGCAAGGTAGGAGTGTCTAATAGAGTGGACAGTGAGTACCTTTAGTTCTGCGTCTGTAGATGCAGTACACACAGGTGGAGGAGACAACTGAGGAGAGGAGAGCACACACAGGACACACACTAACCAGCAGCTTCCAGCAGACACTACAGTCTGATACAGGAGGGGTGGAGGGGTTCTGGGGTGTCATGTCTACAGTGAGAGAAAGCCAGTCGGAATAAGAGACAGCGATGGGTGCATGTTAGGAATAAGTAGATCAGAATGAGGGTCCTTACCGTGGAAAGAGAGTCGAGTGGTCCTGTTTCCGTAATAGCAAACATCTTCCCAGGAACAAGCTCGAGCTTTATCTCTCCAGAAGATCTCCTCCTCTGTAGAGCGCAGAAGTACAAGCCGAGGTCTGACTCCCCCACATTCTTCACCAGTAGATCAGTGGTTTCATTGATGTCGTTCAACCTAATGGAGTAGCGTGGATGGGACCCTTCCAGCAACACCATGTGCTCATGTGAGGAGTTCCTAAACCAAACGGTGTCAAATCCAAACCTCCAAACACAGTCACTGTAGAGAACGACATCATCTCCTGGTCTGACTCTCATCTCCACGTCTGCTCCAGAGATCCTGGAGAACCAAACACCTGTAACAGACCAACTAGTCCATTTAAACTCACGTACCTACATGTTCTTTAACCGAAGGCCATAACAGCTGAGCTACACTTCTCTTTGTCTTTGAAGTGAAGGAATCCCAGCTGTTCTGATGGTGACCAGATGTTGGAAGATCCACCACAGTACAGAAGTAACTGTAGAACAGTTCAAGTTCACTTACATACAAGAGTGATGAGAGCGGCTCTTGATCTCTCCATCTCAGAGACTGGTGTCGGGGGGCTGATGATGGTGAGGGTGTTTGAAGCGGATGTCTGTGCTGAGATCTGATTGGTCCACGTCAGTGGAACATTTCTATTTTTGATTATGGCCCACCGTGTAGCAGTTAGTCTTAATGTTCAGGCAGCTCACCAATGAGAGATGTGGAAAATAACCTCACACGTACCGCACTTCTTTAAAGGGTGTGATGAAAAAATAGATATCACTCGGTGGAGGTATAGGTTTGACTAAAGGCCCAACACATGTCCAGCAGAGAAGACACTGGTAAAACACAATCAGGGACTTTTATTAGATAGTCAGTGAAGCTTTTTATTCATGTTTGAGACTAAAGTACATCAGCACTCTTTCAGAGATCACCTAACACAGGTGGCTCAACTCATTAAAGTAGGGAAGTCACTAAACACTTCACGCTTCTGAGGCTGCATGTCTTTAAATGCAACCCACCTAGCATGTTGGCACCAACACACTTGATGGTAATACCAAGGTGGTATTATTTTGCCCTCTGCCCCACTGCTGGAGCCAAGTTGCTCTCATTAAGGGCCGTGTGAGCACCTGAGCCAAACAGGAAAGGGAACTCACAACTCTGTCAGTGCCCTATCTCCACAACTCAGCCCCCCAGAATGAAGCATCAGGCAGAGTGCAGTGGCCTTACAGTGGACCTGGAAGTAGGACGCCCTCCTCTAGCCACCCCCTGTGCGTAGTTTCATGCACTCATCATATTCCATCTTTGCTCCCATAACCACCCCTGCTCTCAAGCCCAGCCAGCATGATCAAACGACAGGCATCTTGTCGCCATCTTCCATGACTGTCATCGTCCTATTGTCATCTCCCAGTGTCTCATGGGGCTGAGGTGCCACCTCTGTGGTTGTTGCTGTTTTCTCTTGCTATCACTAGCCCTTGCCAGTACTGGGATCAAGCATCGCCACCTCCTGCAGCTTTTATCAGTGTTCAAGAGATAGTTGCCTGACAGTCTTGCAGCTAGCATCCCTCAGGTCTGAGGTGAAAGTGGGTGTAATACTAGTTTTGGCCACTAGGTATTAACAGTGAGCTAGAGCGTTCAGTTGTAGCAGATAAAAGAAGAAGAACAGAACAAGACAAACTAACTTTCATACCTCTCATACAAAGTCCAGGTTTGGGAAAGCTCCTGGTTTTCCCATTCTCTGTGTAAGTAAATGCCAGATTGAGATAATTGAGGAGATTTGGGAATGAATGCCTAAAGCCCTGTGTTGAGTAAGTTATATTACTGAACGTGGGTTTTTGTCTCTGTACTTCAGAAAGGCTGTTCAGGTATGGCTTTGGAACTTCCCATCTGATGCCCCTGAGCATTTGTGGACCAACTGTGGAGATAAGGCTCACAGAGGAACTACTGGGGACACAGTTTGTTAGCCCTGGATCAACCATAGGAACCAACCTACCACCAGCACTACAGCACAGTCATCGTACCACCTGGTACTTGGATCTTCACTGCAACCTCATCCAAGTACAGACAAGTAAGGCTGATCTAATGTAATCGAGACCTATTTGGGCTGGAGACTATGTGTATGGACTTTGCCTCTGTGTACCTGGAGACTGAGGGCGTGTTCGCCTATGGTGTGGGTTTGGAGATGGGTCTTTTTTGCGAGGTATAAAACCTGCTAGCTGTGAGTGGTAAATCAGTACCCTGTTTGTGATTGTGTGAGGAGATATACTGGCTCCAGTACAGTCTGGTCCCGATACATGTTTCTGGCTCATGTTTGAAGGTCATACCTATGTCTAGCCCCCGTATCTGCTGCTGCTGTTAAAGAAAGACCTTCAATCACACAGCTTATGTATGTCTGGTTTTAAGCTGCAAAGGCAAGTCCACATGAAACTGGCCCCTTCTAACTACTCAAATGATGAAACTGACCACTGAAGAACATGGTAACCAAGTACACATAAAAACTTTGGCGATCTCCTGTATGGTCAGGGGAGCTGAAAGAATGGACAATGGGTGCAAAAACAAGGGTGTGTACCTAATGAAGTGACAGGTAGGTGTACGTGACCACTCGATATGGTCTTTAAATGGCACATTTAGGCTCATCTGGTAAGAAAGTGAGAAAGTGAAACTGAGCATGACTGTGCATGTTAGTGAGTGCATGCAGGGTTGAGTGCACTAACCAGAACAGTGACCTGATTGATACTGTCACATTCAGATCTATTGAGACTAAACGTCAGTGTAGCCCAACCCAGTGTTCCTCAACCCTGGTTCTGGAGGCTCTACCCTGCACCTGAAAGATCCAAACTAAACTAGGTAATACTGCAGAGGAGGGCAGGGCTTTGTTAGAGCAGGCCTGGGTGTTGAAATGAGAGCAGGCCTGGGTGTCTTGAAAATGTGGGTTTTCTCAAATCTGATTTGAGGTGTGTTCTTGTGTTTGTGGCTTTTCTCTCTCAACAGACATTGAGGGCAGTTCCTGTTTGTCACTGTGTAGATGCTGGTCACCTCTAACCACAGATGTTTCCATGCCTATGTGTGCTGCAAAAGGCCAAGGGCTGTTTGAACTATGATTGAGTACTGTTGTTTTAAATTCTTTATCATTCCCTAAGTTCTAACCTCCATCTACACCAGATCCTAGGTCAGTTTCAGCACTGCAACCTAATCCAGAACAGATGTTAGGTCAGTCGTTAAGGATAGCCAGTGAACAGTGATCTGACATGATCAGAGTTGCAGGTTCTCATTGTTGGGTTTCCTGTTTCAACATTGCTTTCAAGCTCTCAGAGTGGGGGAGGAGAACCTGATGTCAGTGTGCTACCAGTTGCTTTGTGTACACTCCTTTACTCAAGTCAGACAAAATAAACTTTACAGTGTCAATGTCCCTAAGCCCTGCCATGTTGGGTGCCAGTCTAAGTTAGTGGGTGCAGTGGTCGCTGGACTGGCAACTGGCTCAGGGATAGTGTTCTCCAGACTCCCTGCTGGCTCTTTGTGTATCAGTAGTGTGGTAGGCCAGCCTGGGGGGTTTCTCTGCCCAGTCAACTACAGGCACCCTATATAAAGTCTCTAGCACATTGGATGGCAGGATCAAGTATCTGCTGATTTTCAGAGACAGGCCTTTATTATGGTTTGAAGAGAAGATGTGGATCCCTTGGGCAAAGGTATGACCAGAGCAGGAGCAGTCGTGGGCTGGAGGTTATGGAAACAGCCTTGTTAATGGAAGGTTGCCGGTTTGATCACCTGAACTTACAAGACACAACTGGAATGCAGCTAACCCCAAACTGCCCCACAGTGCCATGGACAGGGTTGCCAACACTCCTATTGTGTACATAAGTGGCCGTTTCATTGCAGGGATGGGTAAAATGCAGAGGACAAATTCATTTGGCAAACCGGCAACTTCATTAGGTACACTACAGCGTGGAGGGGTTCCTGACCACTCAAGAACAGGATAACCAAGTACACATAGAAACATGCATAGACTGTAGTCTGTACCTATACGACTATGGTGTGGTCATATATGATCAGTGAAGCTGATAGAATGGACGATGAGTGCAGAAACCAGGAGGTGTACCTAATGTAGTGACAGGTGGGTGTATGTGACCGATCAGTATGGTCTTTATATGATACATTTAGGCTCATGTGGTGATTAATTTCCCAGAATATGGTGAAAACATTTAGTACCCTTGTGTACTAGGCTCTAGTCGCCTGAATTAACCATGCTATAGCTCTGGAGGCTGGAGGTTGCGTGTGTGTATATGTGAGAGTAGCTGGGGGAGTGAACCTTCACACGTTTTTCTTTGTGATGCTACAAGCAGCCACTGCATTTGTCATTATAGTTCAAACTGAGCATGACTGTGCATGTGAGTGAGTGAGTGGGTGGGTGCATGCAGGGTTGGGTACATGAACCAGAACAGTGACCTGCTACTGTCATATTCAGATCTATTCAGACTTAACATCAATGTGGTCCAACCCAGTGTTCCTCAACCCCGGTTCTGGAAGCTCTACCCTGCACCCAAAAGATCCAAACTGAACTTGGGGGGGGGGGGGGGGACTGGGGCAGAGGAGGTCACCAAAAGATCCAAGGCTCTGTAAAGCTCGCATAGGAGGGGGGCTGTGCTGAGTGTGCAGGCAGGCCTGGGTTGTGAAATGAGCAGGAGGTGCGTCTTGTGTTGTGGCTTTCTCAGACACTGAGGGGAGTTCCTGTTTGTCGCTGTATAGATGCTGGTCACCTCTAACCACAGATGTTTCCATGCCTGTGTGTGCTGCAGAAGGCTAAGGGCTGTTTGAACTATGATTGAGTACTGTTGTTTTATATTCTTTATCATTCCCTAAAGTTCTAACCTCAGTCTACACCAGATCCTAGGTCAGTTTCAGCACTGCCACCCAATCCAGGACAGAAGTAGAGCCAGTCATTAGAGAGTCAGTGAACAGCGATCTGAGCTGCAGGGTCTCATTGTGGGTTTCCTGTCTCTGTCTGCTCTCAGAGTGGGGGAGGAGACCTGCATGTCATTGTACTACCAGTCACATTGTATACACACCTTTACTCAAGTCACAGTGTCAACGTCCCTTAAGCAGCTACGCATTTTGGGAGCCAGTTTGCTAATTAATGGTTGGGGCTGGCCCGCTGCTGGGCTGGAAGCTGTCTCGGGGACAGTGTTGTTTCCTGCTCCCTGCTGGCTCTTTGATGTGGTGGTGTAGTAAGGCCAGCATCAGTGATTTCTCTTCGCCAGTCATGCTTATTGGATGGTGGGGAATTCAAGTAATCTGCTGATGATTCCTGCATGGTTCTAGCTTGCTTGGTGCAGTTAATAAGAGGATTAGGAAAGCATTATGATGGACTGAAGAAGTTCCTTTACACCTGCTGTTACCCCTGCTGATTAAAATGACAGCTCCCATATAAATGATCTATATCACTAAAATTAGTCATATCAGACAGTTTAAAAACTAAAAAAAGAATTTTAAGCAGGTCTTTGGCCTTTGTAACAGTGTATAGATCTCTCTCTCTCTTGAATGTTTGACCCCATCCATGGTTGTAAACCACACATCATGCCAATGTTAGGCCCCTCTGAAATTAGTGGTCTAATGTGTGCTTTGCTACAAGGTTTCCCTGTTTGTTGCACCCTGTCGATGGGTGTGAGCTTTCATCTTTGAGGTTGTGCGTGGGTGGACAGTCAGCAAATGATTCAAACGTCCGCTCTGTTACAGTCTTAAACACAAAACCAGCTAGCCTTTACATTACAGTACAGACTACTTCAATAGGTGTGTGTGTGTGTGTGTGTGTGTGTGTGTGTGCAGCTGCATCATGTAGTTATTATTGCTATGTAAAAGGCAACATTGCTGGTCACACGGAACTGTGGCAGGATGGCAGGATCCATGTCGCAGTTGAATCCAGGCTAGGTCTAATATGCCATGATTTGCTACAGTGAAACACCCCAGGACGCACGTAGAGGGCAGTGACGAGACTTCCCTTCAGTGGTAGCCAGCCCGATCCACAGTGCTTGGGAAGCAGTTGGGGCAGTTAGGTGCCTTGCTCAAGGCACTTGCGTCGTGTTTCGTGTTTTCTCCGGTTCAGGGAATCAAAAACCGGCGACCCTCCTATCACCTAACCTTTGCCAGCTCACGACTGGCCTCCTCTTCATTTTCGGACTCTTGTATTTAAACCAGCTTACATCAGGGGAGAGTGTGAACACAGTCCCTCCCACTGTCAGAAATTATTACAGGTCCAGATTCGGCAGGCATTGGGTATTTCGTGCACTGTCAGGTAAGCTGGCAGTGTTTGTGATGCTATGGTCAGGGTCCTAAATCTATCTGAGGTAAAGCTCTATGCACTCAAAAAAAGACATGTGACCTTTGAGGTGGGATTTGCTAACTTAATCAGGTTTTAGCAGGTGTTTAACATTTCTAGGTGTTGAGGTGCTGCCTGTCTCTGTACTGTTCCATGGTGCTGAAACCTCCTGCTCATCTATTGTTTCTCTAGGGGCTCCTTTACACTCAACACACCCAGGACATTATCAGGGTACTACCACTACACCACTACTGAAACAGTGGTAAGCATCACCCACAGACTGGTGTTAGTGGTGTTGTCGCAGGACCTGTGGTCCAGTTTGACCAGGTTGTATCCCCCCGCTTGAAGGGTAGTACAGGTTTAGCTTCAGATGTCCTTATCGGTTAAAGCAACACAGCACAGCAGTGTGTCCCGTGTTTACCATTTATTACATGCAGCACATTTACAGGATATTATACATGTATCCATCCGATATACGTCCCCTTCAGATTATAGACGACCACTCCTCAGCTGTTTTCTATATTTGATCAGTTTTAACCTCAGAATATGTGCTGAAACTCTGAGCAGCTCAACTCTCTTCTTCTTCAGACGCCGCTCTCCTCTGCCCTGGGAGGTCCAAACGAAAGCATAGCACACCATCATCATCTCCTCCTAACCTGGGGCAGAACATTAAACAGCATATTAAACTTCAGCTAACCGGCGGCTGAATGCCTCTTTAAGATTCCCCAAAAGGAGAAGAGCAGGCAGGGATATCTACAGTCACACAGCAGACATAACCCCCAATAAAACACCAGTGCTTCTCTTCCAGAGGTGATAGACACTACCAGTTAGCCTGTGTGAATACAGTACCTTTGTCATGTTTTACTATCTGGCTGGGTTCCTTGTAGTCGCAAACAGGAAGCGTCCTGCTGACATTCATGCATGCTTCCCACACTGCCAGTGAAATATAGACAGGAATCACATATAGTAACCTGATCAATGGTCAGAGATCTAATATATACCACGGTGGTCATCTATTGGTTTCTTCTCAGCAATGAACTGGATTCTTATATAGCGACATAATGAGTGAACACTTTGAAGAACCCTAACTGCGGTAGAACAGTGTTTCTCTCTTACCACTGGTCCTGGAAGCTGGGCCCACCCCAGTTTTTTTAATAAAGGAGTTTATTAAAAAAGACTGGTTCTTTAGCAAGGAGAATGCCATGTTTAAAGGGTTTCTCTGCATCGTGGAAAGTGTTCTTCGTCTTTGAGGGAAATTTTTTTCATAGGGTAAGTTCTGGTTTCTACGAGTTTGACATTATAACCTTATAACTTATTAATATACTATAGAACCCCTCAATCAAACAGGAAAAATCCATATTCCTTGATCAACATCTAAAGAACGTTTTTCATGATAGTAGTAATCATGCATTCTTTGAATCCATACAAGCTTCTTTTAAATTTTCTTTTGCTAACAGAACCATATTTTTTCTAGGTGTGTGGGTTGGTGTCCCACCTAGATCCTGTGGCCAATTGTGCTTTCAACTATGCAAGGTCTAACTTCTCGTCTACCCAAACACGATAAAAATGGAATGTGGCCAACACACAGAGCAGGTAAACAGAACCTACCTTTAACTTCTGTGTTCTGTAGAAAATCACAGTAGCACACAGGTGCAGGAGAGGAAAAAAAGAGAACACACACAGGACCACACTGACCAGCAGCATTCCAGCAGACAACTACAGTCTGATACAGGAAGGAGGAGGGGGTCCTGGTGGTTTTGGGCTCTAATCTACCAACCAATAGAGGTTGCGGGTGGGTGTCAGATACCAGAAACTGAAAGACACTAATGGAATCAGTAATGTCACAGTCTCATGAAGACATTGAGTGTTAAAAGCAGTTGTGAACCAGAAGTGACCTTACCAGGTGGAAAGAGAGTCGGGTGGTTCCTGTTTCCGGGGGAGGGGGGGTACAGACAGACATCCATCAACACCAGTAAACGAAGCTCAAGCTTTATCTCTGATAGGCCAGTGTTTTCTGTAAGAAGCCAAGTAGTATATGGCCAAGATCTGGGAATTTCACTCGACGGTTCCTCACCAGGAAGGGTCGCGGGTTACCAGTGAAAAAACCTTCCA
The DNA here is from genome assembly GCA_024036415.1 of Prochilodus magdalenae. Lineage (NCBI taxonomy): Eukaryota > Metazoa > Chordata > Actinopteri > Characiformes > Prochilodontidae > Prochilodus > Prochilodus magdalenae. The sequence continues at coordinate 34,515 of JAMWET010007844.1, forward strand.
CAAAAATAGAGTAACGTGAGACAAGCCTCTTTGTGGGATCCCCCAGTGTGGCTCGATGTGGAGGAGTTTCCTAAACCCAAACATGCTATAATTCAACTGGGCATCTTGCCAGTGTACAATCACAGGAGAGGAACGGCACTTGGCTCCTTGGTTTGTGACCTTCATCTCCACTTCTTCTCCAGAGATCCTGAAGAGTCCAAACAACCTGCCAGCAACATCGCACCACACAAACTTTAGCCTGAACAAAACGACAGAGGGTGCAGATCATCACATAACCTTTACAAGCTGTTTTCACCGGTTTTTCTTCCCGACAGGTCTGAATGGTAACCAGAGCTGCCAGGATCCACCAATCAGACTAAAAGACACCGTCTAAACTTGTGCCACTGAGTTAGTTGATGACTCCTGACTTACTCCAATCTCAGATGACTTGTGCATGGGCGGGCTGATAGCAGCGTGAAGGTCTTTTTGAAGCAGATGTCAGTGCTGAAAGACTCATGATTGGTCCCACGTCCGTGGAACAATTTGGGGTTCTATAAAATTTTCGATTACAGTCTTACGCGCATGGTGGTTCATCTTAATCGCTCAGACAACCAAACCACGCAATGCAGAGATGGGCACACTAGTGCCTCACACTTCCTCCTGATTGGCCACTTCTTAAGAGGGTGTCCTTGAGTGTGATCAAAACAAGGAGTTCATTCTGAAAAGTGGATTGTGCAGGTGTTGG
>JAMWET010007845.1:0-5000 GCA_024036415.1 Prochilodus magdalenae
ATATTTGGTTTATATGGTTTTTCAGTATAACGTTTGGGAAATGGTTTCAGGTGGGGTTTTAATACTTTTTGCGCAAGTTTTTGAATATGCCGTTATAGCAACTGATCCCTGAGATGATTTTGGGCTATAACCTTCTTAAACACTCTCGATAAGCAATATCTCGAACAATCAGGTTTTAGTGTTTTTTCATTGTTTCCCTATAATAACTGTTAGAAAGGGGCATTCAAGCGGCATTAAAAACTCTTCAGCTGTCCGGCTCCCATCACCACCACCGTGAAACAATCCACTCTGCCCCCTGTACCATGTTCTCTAGAGCCAAACCGAAGCCAAACCCCCACCAAAAAACTCACAGCAAAAATTACTAAATAGTGGACTCCATTCAGTGAAACAGAATATTCCCAGCCGGTGTGTGTTTCGAAACGACAATGGAACTGATCATTAGTTGAAAAAATCTAGACAGTTAGCTACCTAGAACCCGTCATGATGCTTCTGAATGCAGTAAACTCACTTCTGAATGGACCTTTAATTTGATCCAGCAACAAGCTACACTGTCCCACTATCCTGCCAACTGTATAAAACAAAGGTGTTTTAAATAGGAGGGGTTCAGAGTTCCAGGCAGACTGAAACCAGGGACATGGCTGGCAAGAGGCCAAACCATAGCAACAGAGGTGGCACAACCGTATGTGTGTCGATTAGCGAGTTGGATAGCGTCTTATCATTTATTGTCTCTTATGTGGGTTTGAATTTGCAAGTGCATGTGTGTGCGGGCCTATGCTCGCCCCTGTGTGACCCAGCCACGGTAGGGTTGTGTGTTAATGAGGAGGAAGAAGGACAGGCAATAGTGCAGAAAATCCCACCAACCACCAATACACACCAGTTAATCTATTCCCAGCTCCCGTGTTTTTCAGCTCAAGGCCTCTAATTACAAGCTGTGCAACTCATACTCCGCTCCCAAACTGATCCAGGGACAGCTGGGCTCTTGCGTTCCCAATGAAGCCGCCTCCATTAACCTCCAGCCTCCAGCTGCTCCCAGATCAGCCGCACTCTCTATTACTCGGCCGCCGTGCATATTTAAGGAGGTTTCACACAGAGAGAGTGGTTCCCTTCCTCCAGGTGACTTTGAAAGCTTTAGAGAAAACTGATGAGTCAGGGCCAATCAGCTGCGGTTGGACTTTTGAAGTGATGTTTTCAGGCTTCGTTTCTGGAAAGTAGCTTACTGTTAAATATTAATCAGTGACTTCAAAGTCAAATCAAACTGATGTTTTTTTATTGAATTACTTAATGAAGTATATTGAATAAAATATAATATTATATATTCAATATTACTTCATTGATTAATTCAATACAAAACAAACATTCAGTTTTGAATTTGAACTTTTGAAGGTCACTGATTGATTATTTAACAGGAAGGCTTAATTCCAGAAACGAAGCCTGAAAACATCACTTCAAAAGTCCAACCGCAGCTGATTGGCCCTGACTCATCAGTTTTCTCCAAAGCTTTCAAAGTCACCTGGAGGAAGGGAAGCACTCTCTCTGTGTGAAACCTCCTTAAATATGCACGGCGGCCGAGTAATAGAGAGTGCGGCTGATCTGGGAGCAGCTGGAGGCTGGAGGTTAATGGAGGCGGCTCATTGGGAACGCAGAGCCCAGCTGGTCCTGGATCAGTTGGGAGCGAGTTGCACAGCTGTAATTAGAGGCCTGAGCTGAACACTGGAGCTGGAATAGATTAACTGGTGTGTATGGTGGTTGGTGGAGTTCTGCACTTTGTCCTTCTTCCTCCTCATTAACACACACCCCTACCGTGCTGGGTCACAAGGGCGAGCATAGGCCCGCACACACATGCACTTGCAAATTCACACCCACATAAGAGACAATAAATGCTAAGACGCTCTCCAACTCGCTAATCGACACACATACGGTTGTGCCACCTCTGTTGCTATGTTTGCCTCTGCCAGCATGCCTGGTTTCAGTCTGCCTGGAACTCTGAACCCTCTATTAACACTTGGTTTTATACAGTGGCAGGATATGGGGACAGTGTAGCTTGTTGCTGATCATTAAAGTCATTCAGAGTGGTTTACTGCATTAGAGCTCATACGGGTCTAGGTAGCTACTGTTTAGATTTTCAACTAATGATCAGTTCATTGTCGTTCAGCGGACAAACACACATGCTGGGAATATTCTGGTTTCACTGAATGGAGTCCCTATTTAGTATTTTGCTGTGAGTTTGGTGGGGTTGGCTTGGTTTGGCTCTAGAGACATGTACAGGGGCAGAGGATTGTTCACGGTGGTGGTGATGGGAGCCGGACAGCTGAAGAGTTTAATGCCGCTGAATGCCCCTTTACAGTCATTATAGGAAACAATGAAAAATACAAAACCTGATGTCCGAGATATTGCTTATCGAGAGTGTTTAGAAGGTTATAGCCAAATCATCTCAGGGATCAGTGCTATAACGGCATATTCAAAACTTGCTCAAAAAGTATTAAAACCCCACCTGAAACCATTTTCCCCAAACGTTATACTGAAAACCATATAAACCAAATATACAGGGGTTGGACAATGAAACTGAAACACCTGTCATTTTAGTGTGGGAGGTCTCATGGCTAAATTGGACCAGCCTGGTGGCCAATCTTCATTAATTGCACATTGCACCAGTAAGAGCAGAGTGTGAAGGTTCAGTTAGCAGGTAAGAGCACAGTTCTGCTCAAAATACTGCAATGCACACAGCATTATGGGAGACATACCAGAGTTCAAAAGAGGACAAGTTGTTGGTGCACGTCTTGCTGGCGCATCTGTGACCAAGACAGCAAGTCTTTGTGATGTATCAAGAGCCACGGTATCCAGGGTAATGTCAGCATACCACCAAGAAGGACCAACCTCCACCAGCATCACAAAGTGACCTGGCCACTATCCTGCAAGAAGAATGGCTTAAACTCCCTCTGACCACTGTGCAGGACGCAGTATATGTCATTCCCAAGACCAACTGACGCTGTATTGGCCGCAACAGGAGGCCCTACACCATACTAATATATGACTGTGGTCTAAAACCAGGTGTTTCAGTTTCATTGTCCAACCCCTGTATATAGCAGAACTTTGTTTGCATGAACATCATCATCATAATAATAACATAACAAACCAGTAGCATAGCCAATACCTTATTGTAAACCGCATCAACTGTGCATTAACGCTGGAGGTGTCTAAAGGTTTTACTGTGGTTTTAATGTTAGTTAGCTCAACGTCACCACACCCCCCCCGATAAGCTCATTTAGCTGACAAAACATCCTAATTTTTTATTTTATGCTGGAAACATTTTTCTAATAAGGACATTCCGGCTATCAAGTTATCCTACCTGTAGCTGTAACACAAGGCTGAAGTCGGCTTCCTATTCGCCAGTTTCTTGATGGAATTTTCTTCCACCGTAAACGACGCAGAAGTTATCACGCAATGTAATGTCAATCATTCACGCCCTTGTGTGAGTTCATAGGTTGCTGGGGAGGAGGGTCAAAACTGTCAATCTGGCCTACAAAAGTGCTACGAGTGATACTGGCAGCTTTGCCAAACTCCAATCCAAAAGGTCAAGGTATTATGGATGCCAACACGTAGCCCATAGCTCTGTTCTCGACGCTCATATTCAGGTCCAAGATTTAAAATCTGTCAGCTGTAACAAAATTGAGTCAAAGTAAAGCTGAATGCATACAGACTAATCCCGGCATGAAAGGCTGAACACTCTCTGGCTCCTCTGACCAGGATTTTACCAAATTTAAAATTTAAACCGTAATTCTATCTGCCTAAAATTTGACAGCGGTTACCGTTTCATCACTTTGGTTTTATCTAAAAGTGGGTCTATTTCACCATCAACATCATATAACCACACAGAAGTTTTTGTAAACGTTGAGACCCTTGGTTCCAATCACCACCACTTCTAAGATGGCTGGTTTCTGCACAACAAACCGTTTCATCAGAACGCTTCAAATTACTGTTGGAGACACGGATATCCTGGAACACCACTGTAAATCTCATTTAAGTGGCTAAGAAAACCAATAATCATTCATTACTAAAAATAACCAACAATTCTGATGACAATTATACGGTCAAAATATTCGGACACTTAAGAAAGAATGCACAGCAGAACATCCCAGATCTGCCTTCAGCAGAGCGGCAATGTGACGTAAAGCCACACACAAACAGAAAAACTAAAAACGCCACAAAGAACCTGCAGTCTAAACCTTGTACAAGGCTTTTCAATCCATAATTAAACACAATGGCAGTTAGGAACGAGCTTCTGTTCCTGCACAGACGCATGCTGAAGCTGAAATTTACTCTACCTAAAGGCTGTGTGTGGAAAACAATAACAGTAGTTATTCTGCCTTTTATTCTTTTGTTGACATCAGTAAAACTAGAAAGCCATTAAAGCCTTAACTTTCCCTTTCTCCACAAAGTGGGGGAATATCTTTCTTTTAGAAAATCTTCATCCCATTGTTTTAACTAAAATAAATGAGTTCTGCTGCAAACCAAAGAAATATGTATTCATATGTACGTCAGGTGAAACATGTAAATCATGAAAGCTGGTCTGATGTACTACTGATTTCTGGTTATTCTGAAAGGTGCACAGGTCCCTTGCACTGCTAAAGGAGGAAGGAAAAGAGATTCTCGAGGTATTGGAACTGATAGGTTGGTCTGGTAGTAAGCCTGATAAATAAACCATTCCTCACTATTTCTAACCAATACATAATAGCTACATTGGCTACACAGTTAGGAAAATATCAAACTACCCCACAAACAAAACTAATTTAGCAACCTTACTGTCCCTATGCAGGTCTTCTAGCTAGCTTGGGTTTTGCCAAAGTTGGAAACCACACCAATATTCACTTTTGCAATATTCACTTTGGCTATATACAACCTCTTTTGGCGTTTTTTCTATTCCTGTGTTACCCTTCCTCCTTTCTTTAGCCGTGCAAGCTGTTGTTCGTACCTGTGCACCTTTTGGAATGAGTAAACCCAGA
>JAMWET010007845.1:7500-20000 GCA_024036415.1 Prochilodus magdalenae
GGAGCCCCTCTCTGTTTCTAAGATCCCGGAGTTACACTCCTTGATCAGATGAACATCTGACACAGGGCCAATGCGACAATATCGGCCAAAGAAGAAGTCATGTCCCCTTTGCATTGTCACGTGTGTCAACAGTGGCCTTAACTTACAATGTGTGATGCATTATGTGGATGCACCAACATTCCCAAGGTATTGGAGCTGATAGGCTAGTATGATAATACTGCACTTTGTAAAAGCTGGTCTTGTAGTAGGAAGTAGCCTGATAAATAAAACCATGGCTAACTATTTCTAATTCATACATAACCAAGCTACAGTGGCTACACAGCTAGGAAAATACCAAATAACCCACAGACACAACAAATCTAGAACTATCCAGATCGCCCTCTTGTCACATCCAATCTCTTTTTCTGCTTCTGTCTTTCTTTTCTTTCTTCCTTTAGCACTTCAAGCTGTTCTAGGTACCCGGGTAACTTGCCCTGCCATTCAACCATTTATTTTGGTCTGAATGAAACAAAACAAAAGACAAACATCTTTTTATTGATTGCTATTATGAGGTAAAAGGGTGGTTGGTGTAGCTCAGTGGGCAACACCACTACTCAGGGTGCCACCTCTACATGTGGGAGAATGGGGTTCGAATCCCAGTCTAGGTGACTATGCTGAGCTACACCAATAAGAGTCCTTGGGCAAGACTCCTAACACTACACTGGCCCACCTGTAATCATCAACCTTGTAAGTCGCTCTGGATAAGAGCGTCAGCTAAACGCCATAAATGTAAATGTAATGAGCATTCAAAGAAATCCAACCGTGTCCAAAACAAGCCACATGCTCCGCCTTAAATAAAGGGTTGGGCTAGCACTGGATGACACTTAAGGTAGTGTCACGAAGGATTTTAAAAATGGCAAAACAAACAAACTAGGAGATTAAGTCCATTAATGATTTTATTATTTACTGTAATATTATCATGTATGCACTATGCACCTCACCTACCCTCTTTGGTAGATCCCACAGCCAGTAAATGCCTTGTGTTGCCAGCTAGGACACTTGATTTTATCAATTAATTGATTTTTAGAAACTCTGTAATGTAAGTCTACGCATTGTTAGTTACTGTTCAGTTATGGCTTTTCTGATTGGTCTACCTGATTATTAATCAAGACAATGGAATCAAAGTAGATTCCTTAACTGTACTTTTCAGGGACGTCCCAGTTGAAAACAGAACCTCTTAAAGCAAACAGCTCAGACCTGATCGATCCAGCTTCTATGCCGATGACTAGGATGAAGCCTACCTGGAAGTGCTGCTCCAGCACCTGGATCTTTCCCTGCTCAGGACACTTCTTTAGAGAGCGGTCTACGTACTGGAACAAAATCTCCACCATCTGAGAGGAAACAGAAGACAGAATCAGACCTGGATGACGGTGCTGTCTCAGGTTTCCTGCTAATGTCTGAAAACACCCATATGAGCATAAAACGTGATCTGCCGTGCTCACACATACGCTATGAGTAATCGCTGCTTAGACTCAGCTGACTGTAACTGTGGATGCACTTCATTAGTTCAGTTGGTTTAACCAAGTCATATTTATATTAGGCTATTAGGCTGAAGACATATTCAGTAACTACTCTGAATGATCCAAGTAATGTGGTTATGTAGTAGTTACAGGGGTTGGACAATGAAACTGAAACACCTGTCAGTTTAGTGTGGGAGGTCTCATGGCTAAATTGGACCAGCCTGGTGGCCAATCTTCATTAACTGCACATTGCACCAGTAAGAGCAGAGTGTGAAGGTTCAGTTAGCAGGTAAGAGCACAGTTCTGCTCAAGATACTGCAATGCACACAACATTATGGGAGACATACCAGAGTTCAAAAGAGGACACATTGTTGGTGCACGTCTTGCTGGCGCATCTGTGACCAAGACAGCAAGTCTTTAAGATGTATCAAGAGCCACGGTATCCAGGGTAATGTCAGCATACCACCAAGAAGGACCAACCTCCACCAGCATCACGTAGTGACCTGGCCACTATCCTGCAAGAAGAATGGCTTAAAATCCCTCTGACCACTACCACATTGGCCGCAAAAGGAGGCCCTACACCATACTAATAAATGAGTGCGGTCTAAAACCAGGTGTTTCAGTTTCATTGTCCCACCCCTGTAGGAACCGAAGTGCCATTCCTATGTAGGAGATGCATCAAGTTGGAGCTGCAAGCCTCACTCAAGAGGTGTTCCTAAAGATCGCCTTTGTTTAGATCATCCAGTGATTTTTCTTGTAGTGAAAATGAATTGTTTAGATGAATTGATTTAGGAGACTGACTTACTACTAAAGTGTTAATAGCAGCCCTATTACCTTATCAGCCACCACTCCTTTCCTCTTCACAGGATCCCCGAATAAACCTGACAAATCAGAAAACAAAGAACATCAGAAACAGAAGTCCACCAACTCCATCTGAACTTCAGAACCAGACTAAACACTACACACAGCATCAGAAAGTCCACCAACTCCATCTGAACTTCAGAACCAGACTAAACACTACTCCAGTTTCCATAACGCATGTTTGAACTGCTTATGATATTCTCGTTCCCGATCTGGTATGAGCAGCTGATATGCTATGTCTCTACAGCAGGACTGCTTTGGTGAATGAACTCTCACTGAGCTAGACAGGGCTACCTGCTGCCATAACATCATCACGGTGGCTATGCTACAACCAGGCTTCATTCACATTTTTTAACAAGGCGTTTTCATGACCTATCCATGAGGCAGATTTTGCATTTTCACCATTCATTCTTTGAACATGTCTCTATGATTCGATGTCAAAAACAAAAAGGAAGCTTCTTTAGCATGACTAGCTAGCACTGTCTGCTATCATTAAAAATGTCACATGTTTACTACACTGTGCACATTTTGCATATCCCAGGTTCTGGTCTTTCTCAAGCCATGCCTTATATTTGTCCAAATGAAGCCAGACATTATTCAAAGGCCAGCTCAGGTCGGAGTCTGAGCCCACACAAAGAACATCAAGTGACGTGACCGGTCTGTCTAAACATTAAAGCACTGCGAATTTCCATGACTTTTCCGAAACCTTCTGGGTCTATTTGTTTTTCCAAAACTAATCCAGACCTGGAAACTGCCATTTCCAAATTCCGTGACTTTTCCAGGTTTTTATGCACCCTGTATAACAGTATATAATGAGAAGTGATGCAGACTCACCCAGTACAGCTTTGGCTGTGCCCTCGTGGAACGACCAGGCTAGTGAGAGCGCCTCCGTAAACTTCTCCTGCTTCAGTAAGTGATCCACACGCTGCAAGCAAACCGGGAAAAACACTTAACAGACAGACCAGCAAAGCTGTAATAGCAAGCTGTCTTTATTACCAAGGTAAGGTTTGATGAGCAGTACAGAACCGGGGTGTAACCAATTCAGAATCGGTGGTCTCGAAATTCTATATGTCCATATTTCCATTAAATCTGATTAAAGTGCCATAGCTGGAGTATGCAATGCTACGTCCCATTAATGTTTTCAACAGGAACTTTTATTTGGTTCCCAGAGTGTACTTTGTAAAGGTAGGAGGACGTTCTCTAAAAGAATTCTGTCATCTCAGGTCTCAGTAAAATCCATAAAACATCTCCTGAATGTGGCACTGAGAATGAATGCTTCTTTTGTTGCACCACGTAGCATAATCTGAGGCCTTGACAAAATCCTCAAAGCCTCCTCTGTACGTTGCCATTTAGACATTCTGTCTTAGTTACCATGTAATGTAATAGGAACCTTATTTACAATCATGAACATCTTTAAAACGTTCTCTGAACATTCCAATAAACCATCTTCTTTAAAGCTTTCTTAGAACTTGTAGGTAACGTTAGCCAAAGCTCTGGGAAACGTTCCCTGCTAGCTGGGATGCCTGTTAGCTAGAACACCAGAGTACAGTTTAAAATGCTGAATATATACATTCTATGGCTATTTACATTCATGTAGTATCATAAAGTAGTACAATGTTATAAAACCACTGGGGCCATGTAACGTTCTCTGCTGGCTGGGATATCTGAGATGCAGGTATATGTGACACACAATCGTGATGCAGTGGAGCTCAGCCTGGTCCATTCAGACTAGCTTCCTAGCTTCTTAGCAGCCATATACTAATGCACAATCCACAAGCCAATACACTATTCAATCTCCTGCGCCAACCACAAGCCAAGCATGTAAGATCCAAGTTCATATTAAGGTAAGGAGATATCTGACTGGGAGCCACTGGGAGCCTTTAACTGAGCCCCACGGAGCTCCTGACTGTCCTGCACTGTGGAGGCTTGGGCTGCGCCTGCTGACCCATCTTATGACCCAGCAACATAATTACAGACTAATCAGGCATTACACTCTGCTTTCTAGTGCTGTCTTGTATCTGGTGTTGACCCGAGGAGGATGGGTTCCCCCTTTGAGTCTTGGTTCCTCTTGAGGTTTCTTCCTTCCTAACTACTGTCACTGTGGCCCTCGGCTTGCTCATTGTGGGCTCGAACACCAGATTATTTGTAAAGATTCTTTGTGACAACATCTGTTGTAAAAAGCGCTATAACAATAAATGTTGATTGATGATTGATTGATTGATATCTCTCAAGAACACTGGGACCTTTTTCAGGTCTGTAGTCAATATATAATCAAAATTAATGTTGATATTTATTATTTATTATATGTGATCATTATTTATTTACATATATTTCAGTTTCATGTACGTTAACCACGGTCCCTGTAACTGTACTGTAATATATTATGATGATGTATGACAGGGACATACAGTGGGGTGTGAAAGTTTGGGCAGCGTTTTTCCTGATTTTCCTGATTTACCTTTATAAAGCATTGATTGTTTGGATAAAAAAAATCTGTTAAATATATCATATAGGGGACAAACACAGTGATATTTGAGAAGTGAAATGAAGTTTATATGATTTACAGAAAGTGTGCAATTACTGGTTAAACAAAAGTAGGCAGGTGCATAAATTTGGGCACCGTTGTCAATTTATTGATTTCAAAACTCCAATTATGAGAAAGGGTATTTAAGAGGGGCAATTGTAAGTACAGGGACTGGGAATCTTGCTAAAGTTGAGGGACGCATGGATTCCAAACAATATCAGCAGATTCTGGAGACCAATGTCCAGGAATCAGTGACAAAGCTGAAGCTGCGCCGGGGCTGGATCTTCCAACAAGACAACGACCCTAAACACTGCTCAAAATCTACTAATGCATTCATGCAGAGGAACAAGTACAACGTTCTGGAACGACCATCTCAGTCCCCAGACCTGAATATTATTGAAAATCTGTGGTGTCACTTAAAGAGAGCTGTCCATGCTCGGAAACCAGCAAACCTGAATGAACTAAAGATGTTTTGTAAAGAAGAATGGTCTAAAATACCTTCAGTCACAATCCAGACTCTCATTAGAAGCTATAGGAAGCGTTTAGAGGCTGTTATTTCTGCGAAAGGAGGATCTACTAAAGGTTTTTTTTTTTTGGTGCCCAAATTTATGCACCTGCCTAATTTTGTTTAACCAATTATTGCACACTTTCTGTAAATCATATAAACTTCATTTCACTTCTCAAATATCACTGTGTTTGTCCCCTATATGATATATTTAACTTTTTAATTAAACTTTTATCCAAACAATCAATGCTTTATAAAGGTAAATCAGGAAAATTAACAACGCTGCCCAAACTTTCACACCCCACTGTATTTACCTCAAAAGGTTTCAGTGTCTGTATGAGTCCATAATTTCCAATCATACTAAACACTATAGCAGGAAAAAGAGACCTATGAGCCCTAAACACACCCCAGAGACAGGGACAGTTGCTCTCAACATATGCCATATATCTTACACGGACAGCTAGAGACCCAAGGCCTATCACAAACCATGCACTATTTTTAGATGTCTACATTCAAGTATATCACATATATACACACACACACAAATCAGACAGCCTGATGTTGTGGACTCTCTTGACATGCTAGCTTTACACAGCAGCATTCTCCTAAACTAGAGCAGCACGTGGTAGGAGATAGCAGCAGCCAGGCCCCTCTGGTGGCTCTGCTGCAGCTCCTGTTCGGGGACTCCCGGTGTGTTTTTAATTCACAGTTAAAAACAGGGACATTTCTGGGTACAGCTCCAGCTGGGGACAGGCCACAGAAACCAGGGATGTCTGGTCACCCTAGCTAATATCTGCCTACATGAAAAGAGAATTCAATGGAAGTGACATTGTGGGCGTGCTTCCTGTTTTATTACACCTCACACAGTACAAGCTGGATTACAACGAGATTGTCTGACCCCTCAAGCGTTCTCGAGGGAATCATTTGGTGATCATTTAAGGAATACAGTTGTTAATACCTTAGCCATAATGGCACAATTATATCCTATAGAGTGAGGCAAGGATCCAGGATGGAAAAGTTCAGCATGGACAGACCCCAGGGGTTTTAAAAGCACACATGCATTTGTGAAGTGAACCTTGACATATGGGCAACAATGGCTACTTTGGAAAAATGCACAGAAAAGCAGGAGGGGCAATTTATCAACATTACTCCTGAACACTGTATAAGTATGGAACTCTGTACCATATTATTGCTACTGATTTTAATCCGCCCAGGAGTACACTTTTCAACATACACATGAAAATAAAGCTCGGAGCCTTTTCTCTTTAATCTAGAACCCAGGGTCTAGGGTTAGGGGTAGGGGTAAGAGTTACGTTATTCAAGAAACAGGGGATATATATTTTTTTTTTATGTCTGGCTTGGTCAATTGGAGTCACAACAGTATAATACAATGCATGGTTACACTCCAAATACATTACAGTTCGACTGTTAGAACAGTAGTGTCGGGTTTGAAGTGTAATAGAGGTTTGGAGGGAAACACATGTAATGTGATTTAAGCAGGAAGCTCACCCACCTGAGCTTTAACACTTAGATAGCCTTCAACATAGCCTACAACATTAGCCACTGAAGTATGGCTGAAGAAATTTAACAGTTATGTGGCCCTGAACATTTACAGCATTCAGCCGACGCTCTTATCCAGAGCGACTTACAAGGTTAATCATATTACAGGTAGGCCAGTGTAGTGTTAGGAGTCTTGCCCAAGGACTCTTATTGGTGTAGCACAGCATAGTCACCCAGACCGGGATTCGAACCCCAGTCTCCCACACGTAGTGGAGGCTCCCTGGCCGGTAGCGGTGTTACCCGCTGAGCTACACCAACCAGGATAATGAACACATTCAAAGATGCTGTGGTCCACTGTTCTCAGAACACCACCCACTTCCTTATTTGATAAGTGCTTCTTGATCTTCTCAGCTGTGTGCTTGGGGTCATTATCCTTCCCTGGAATTAATTTCTTGGAAAACAAACATTTTCCAGAGGGTTCTAGAGCTCCAGAGCTCCAGATACTGCCAACAGCGTGATAGCATGGCAACAGGCCGACCCGATCAATGGGTAAGAACAATGGCTGTAGAGCTAACCGTTCAGCTATAACAAGCATGAGTAGACATACAGCTACAACAAGGTTAATCAGAGTGTAGCAGGTTAAACATGATACATACCTCACGCCAGTTTCTAAGGGTCATGACATGGACGGACTGCATGGGGAGGGGAAGAAAACAAAGGATTAAGACATTGTAACAGGTGAACAAACAGAGCAAACAGCGTTTTTAATGGGAAGCCTGTTTCTATACACCGTGCATGCTGATCACAGTGACCTACTAACACTTTCAACTGCTTACCCACTGACACTTTAATTAGAAGTATCACTCTCTCTCACCCTCGCTCTCTCCCTCCCTCAGGTAACTGGCGGTTCACCGAGGGCAGCAAGGCGAACAGACCTCGATGAATATTCAGGATATTCACATTCTGTGCGCTGTCTCATTAGCATAATTGCAGCAGCGCGTGCCAACAGCTCAGCTAGGCGTGATGGAAGGATCAGCCAAAAAGCCACAGCTCCTCCCAAAACCCCTCATTCAGCCCCTATTTGCCCCTGTTAGCCTATTTAACGGAAACAAAGGAGCCGCTGCATACAGATTCCACGGTGCCCTTAACCAAAACACAAACAGCCCAAACAAAATAACCGCTTTGATTTAATAATAACCGCCCCCTTCGAGCGGACCAGCGTGCTCAGAACCAAAAACGAAAGGTGGCAGACGGAAGGTCTTGTTTGTGTTTCTGTTGCCTGTCTCACAAAGCCAACACGGTGGAGCACTTGTAACTGGGCTGCATACACTGTATGCCTAACCTGTTTCAAGATTTTGGACCAATCGGGATCAAATCGGGACTTCCAAGCCTGGATCTGCCACCTTTCTCACATATCAATCAGGAATGCCACCACATCTAAGTATCTAAATCTGGGTGTGCCAGGCTTTCGTTCCTCGGGCACCAATGAGAGCCACTAGAGGCTATGAGAAGGCGGTGCCTGAACCTTACATACACAGACACAGCAGGAGGAAGATGTCAATGACGAGAAATGGTGGAAGGAGTTTAACAGCCAGAGGAGAAGGCCAAAACCCACTCCCTGGGCCCCACCTCCTTTTCCGCAGCAAGGCCACAATGCTCAATCCTGGGCCCAAGCCTGGAATGATGGTGGTGAACCAGGAGGTGGAGCAGCAAACTCTCTCTACCTCAGTGCTGGTGCACGTGTTGCCTAATGAGAGCCCCCTCAAGGCCCATCTAGCATCAGCATAAAGTCACTCAGAAGAGACAGGGACCAGGAGATGGACAGCAGCAACAGATGAAGTGGTGAGCTGAAGGCTGTGCGCTCCACCACCACAATATTTGGCCTTGCCTTGATTGGCTTTCTTTGAGTTTTGTGGGACAATGAGATGACTACGCCTGCTGTGACCCTAACTCCACCCTCATGTGTCCCCGTCCTCTCCCGGGGCAGCACTTGCACTACTCTGGGTTAACAGAGAAAGCAGCTAGCCAAAATTGCTAACTCCAGCTTCATTTCCTAGGTTCTGTGAAGCTAAAGGCTTCGTTAGACATTCGCCTGGAAAGGATGTATGTACCTTTGTTCCAAGGTAGACGATCTGGCCTCCATAGCTGCACACAGACTGGTAGCATGCCTTCTCCCCGACTAAAGCCTGCAGGACAGAGAGACAGTGTTATTTACAGCTGTATTATTCCATCATGTAAAGCCCTACTCGAGACGTTATTCATAGCTGGCGCTTAATGTCAAGCTGATTCAAGCATTTACAGGTACGAGTGCCTCCGTCATTATCGCTGGGGACATGTGTCATTCTAGCCAGTCTATAAATAACAAGCTGAACCTGGACACAACCTTGTTTTAGTGGCTAGAGATTGGTTCAAAGAGTTACCCCGACTAATCCCTATCTGCCACATCTGGCACGGGCAGTTGGGTACCATGAACAACTTCCACAACACATTTTACTACACTCATCATTGAACAATAGCTGCAACCAACAAGAATGAAGGACTGTTGTGTGAGACGTCTCTTCAGCAGATCTACACCAGCAGGGTGAGGAAGCGTGCTGGCAAAATTACATCTGATCCCTCACATCCTGGACACCTCCTCTTCCAGACACTCCCCTCTGGTAGAAGACTGCGGTCTATCAAAACCAGCACAACACGTCATGCTAACAGCTTTTTCCCCAGAGCTGTAGCGCTCCTCAACCACAGTGGACACCTCCCACTGTAAACCTCAAAACATACAACTGAACTGCACCAAACCGGACTGAACAGCTATTTGCACTCTTCCTATTTGCACACCTGTACAGATGTTCTCTTTCTGTAAATATTCAGGTCATCTGTAACTTTCTATTTTTCAACTAAACCTGTTTCACATCTCTCAGCTTCTTCAGCTCTTTATTACCTTTAGTACTTTTTACTTTTTAATTTATCCCCTACCCTATTTATTGTTTAGTGTAATTTTCCTTTAGTTTAATGCTGTAAATAATCTGTGTTCTGTGTTTTTGTTACTTGTCTTTGTTACTTGTCATGCGTGTTGCTCTTACCAAGACAAATTCCTTGTATGTGTAACATACTTGGTGAAATAAAGAGATTCTGATTCTGATTCTGATGTAAATGATTCAAGTTTGATTCAAGCAAGAAGTAGGGCTTTACACAACAGCCACGATTACAGACAGTCAGCGAGCAGTGATGCCCTTCATGAGTCATCCTGTACGTGCCAGCACCAGTTGCTGCACCAAACAGGTTACCAAAGTCACCAGAGTCATTCAGTGACTGTGGCAGCGGGACCCTGTTAGAGACAATCAACAAATCCATGTGTGGAGGTACCAGGATGTACAGTTTGTCATCATGTGTCACATGTCCAGAAAGCTTGGTATCACTACACCTCCAACCCTACTGCACAATCTGCAGGAACTGTGTGAGAATATTCAAGCTGCATGGAATGGATTATCACAAGACACCATCAAGAACCTCTACAGCTCCATGCCCAGACGTCTGGCATGTTGTGGTAGCAAACATGGTGGCTCAATGCCGTACTGGGAGACACTACTTCTGTATGTGTAGCTCAGTAAATATTCCCCATATCAGTCTAAATGTATCATCATTTATTGATCCTGGTAACCTTTATCTTCCTTCCCAACAGCACTGTAACCCCACACCTCCTTCTGTGTGCAACTATTCTTTTGACGACGAGTGCTTATTTTCATATTTACAAAACACAAATGAACAAAAAAGCCTGACAATAAAAAGCCAGTGGGTAATCGCTGAATCAATTGATTTTGTCCACCCTTTACAGTTGATTACAGCTTCCATTCGATTCAGGAGAGCTGCTCAAGGAATCTGAAGCCACACCTCCAAAGCTCAGTCTGAAACGTTGGCTGCATTTTCTGCCTCTCACGATCCAAATAATTTAAACACATTTATTGATGCTGAATTCTGGGCAGGTCTGTCCACTATTCTGAGAACACCAGCAGCTTCTTCAAATCAACTTAAGGAAGGACTTAACGGAAAATCCCAGACTAATGGGCCCCGGCTTCCTAAGAGCAAGAAACCAAGAGGAGGGGAATCCAGAATTGTACAGGGGATCCCCAAAATAGTACCACAATACAAAACAGGACAGTCTTGGTCTTCTTAGGGGGGTGCTTGGGGTCGTTAAGTAGGCATGGAATTGTGTCTTCTCAATCAAATGTCTTTCCAGAGGGAACTTCCAAGTTAGTTTGTACACATTAGCCTTCATGATGCCTTAAAACACCACGTTGTTGTTGTTCTACCTCTGTGAACTTTTTCAAACTTTTTCAAGCATTCCCAGCATGCTTGAGGAATTCTTGTACACATGGTTGGGACTAGTTTTCCGGATGGGAGAATTTACCGTTTAGTGGTTCAAGCAGTGTATGCACAGACTCCACTTCGATTTAGGGTGCAAACATCTCTTGTGCCTATTCATCTTAAAACCCAGTTCAGTCTTTCAGTAGTATTATAAATGTGCTTCAAGTCGGTTTTCTGTTTTATGGAAATTCAAAGAAGCATGTTGGAATTAATGTTCACGGTATCCAATGAAACAACACATATATATCATGAATGAATGAACTGTAGACATTAGGCTGACATCAGTATCAACATTGGTTACTTACCCCAATCTATTTCTGGTTTATACAGTACGTGTTTAGTGCCTACTCCTCTAAATCCACAGCCAAACATCAAAGGCACTCGACGACGCTGTTTATGGCTCATATTAATTCCAATTACAAGCTCTGGAAGTTTTGTTCAGTCACTGCGCAGGGAGATGAATAGCTCAGCAGAGTTTTCCTATCATCTCTTCATAATCTAGTCCAATTAAAGCCATCATTTAAACCCTGCTAGGCTACTCCAGCCACACAAACAACAGTCATTTATTAGCTTTAAAGGAACGGCTGGCAAGCCTTAGGTAACTAATCCCTCAAAAGCAGAGAGACAGTACTGCAGAAACGTCTCTGAAGTTCTCCAATTCAACCTCTCCCAAATTTATTTCCTTTCTTCCCCCTTACGAGAAAAGATCAGCTGTTTACATGTACCATTAAAGAACAACATTACACACTATATATGTCTAGATGAAATCTAACACAGTCTGTGAATACAGCAGCTTAAATAACACTGTTATATCTACACCTCATGACTCAGCTGTTTACGCACCATTTAAAAACATAGGCTGCTCCGTCTATTATGTAAATTATTTCATAATTAAAGGAGCAACAGAAATGGCTCCAGACTGCATTATGATAAGTTATGAACGTTTTCCTTCTTTTATCAGATTAAGGTTTTGCTCTAGCTGTAGCTGTTTTGTGCACTGATAAACATGCAGGAGCTGGACAATACTGCACCTTTTGTTATTATATATAACAATATGTATTCTGGAGTCAGTGTTTAAAAGGAAACACAGAACTACCACATGTGTTCTTAAACAGAGAACAGAATTAGTGTAGCTGGAGGCAATGCGGATTAACGCTGATTGCGGGGGCAGTAGTGGGCTGGAGGGCACTGCTGATCGGATCACTTGAACCGACTGGACATGACCGAACTGCCCTTAAACAAGGCACATAAC
>JAMWET010007845.1:25000-26838 GCA_024036415.1 Prochilodus magdalenae
CCACCCCCTTATCAGACTGTACCACCACCCCCTTATCGGACTGTGCCACCACCCCCTTATCGGACTGTACCACCACCCCCTTATCGGACTGTGCCACCACCCCCTTATCGGACTGTACCACCACCCCCTTATCGGACTGTGCCACCACCCCCTTATCGGACTGTACCACCAACCCCTTATCGGACTGTACCACCACCCCATTATCGGACTGTACCGCCACCCCCTTATCGGACTGTACCACCACCCCCTTATCGGACTGTACCACCACCCCCTTATCGGCCTGTACCACCACCCCCTTATCGGACTGTACCACCACCCCCTTATCTGACTGTACCACCAACCCCTTATCGGACTGTGCCACCAACCCCTTATCGGACTGTACCACCACCTCCTTATCAGACTGTACCACCACCCCCTTATCAGACTGTACCGCCACCCCCTTATCGGACTGTACCGCCACCCCCTTATCGGACTGTACCGCCACCCCCTTATCGGACTGTACCGCCACCCCCTTATCAGACTGTACCACCACCCCCTTATCGGACTGTACCACCACCCCCTTATCAGAGTGTACCACCACCCCCTTATCAGAGTGTACCACCACCCCCTTATCAGACTTTACCAGCACCCCCTTATCAGACTGTACCAGCACCCCCTTATCAGACTTTACCAGGACCCCCTTATCGGATGGTACCAGCACCCCCTTATCGGACTGTACCAGCACCCCCTTATCGGACTGTACCACCACCCCCTTATGGGACTGTACCAGCACCGCCTTATCGGACTGTACCACCACCCCCTTATCGGACTGTACCACCACACCCTTATTGGACTGTACCACCACCCCCTTATCGGCCTGTAGCACCACCCCCTTATCGGACTGTACCACCACCTTCTTATCAGACTGTACCACCACCCCCATATCAGACTGTACCACCACCCCGTTATCGGACTGTACCACCACCCCCTTATCGGACTTTACCACCACACCCATATCAGACTGTACCACCACCCCGTTATCAGACTGTACCACCACCCCCTTATCGGACTGTACCACCACCTCCTTATCGGACTTTACCACCACCCCCTTATCGGACTTTACCAGCACCCCCTTATCGGACTGTACCACCAACCCTTTATCAGACTGTACCACCACCCCCTTATCGGACTGTACCACCACCCCCTTATGGGACTTTACCACCACCCCCTTATCGGCCTGTACTACCACCTCCTTATCGGACTTTACCACCACCCCCTTATCGGACTTTACCACCACCCCCTTATCGGACTTTACCACCACCCCCTTATCGGACTGTACCACCACCCCCTTATCGGACTGTACCCCTTATAAAACCAGAGTCGCATTAAATCATCCCAAAACCCTAATATGTAGTTGTGCCCTTGGCTTTGCTACAGATGGGATTCAGGTAATACCTTCTCCGCAATCCCAGCGTTATCCCTGACCCCACACTCTCCTTTGACATCCATATCACTCTGTACTTAAAGCAGCCATTTTTCATCTTCATAAAACTGCTTGTCCTAGCAGATGTAGAAACACCTGTGCATGTATTGGTGACCTCTTGGGTAATGTTCTCCTTTCTGACCTCCCTGTCAAAGGCCTCGGCAGGTTACAGCATGTACAGAATACCGGTGCTAGGCCCTTACCCATTCACTGAAGACTGGCCTTATCACCCCTTACCCTTCAGGGTCTTTACTAGTTAGCTAATACATCCCATGTTCTGTACACGGTTCTTCTTACTACACACAAGGCTTTGCACGGCCTGGCTCCTCACTACCCAGCTGAGCTTCTCCATCTACATGTCTCGTACAGTACCTTA
>JAMWET010007846.1:5000-47500 GCA_024036415.1 Prochilodus magdalenae
GCGGGTCCGGCAGCGTCCAACTCAGCGGGTCCGGCAGCGCCCACCTCAGCGGGTCCGGCAGCGCCCACCTCAGCGGGTCCGGCAGCGTCCAACTCAGCGGGTCCGGCAGCGTCCAACTCAGCGGGTCCGGCAGCGCCCACCTTAGCGGGTCCGGCAGTACCCGCCTCAGCGGGTCTGGCAGCGCCCACCTCAGCCAGATACTTATATGAGTGTCCTACACTCCGGGGCATCTATAGATTCTTCCGTATTCACAGTTAAATGATTATTATTATTATTATTTATTTATTTTATTTTTAATTTTTTTTGCATGTATGTATGAGTGTATGTATATATATATATAATTTTTACATCTATTAATCCTATTTTTTCTATTTATTAATCCTCTTTGATCTGTTCTAGTTATTTGTTCCTTAGGTACAGTGTTTTACTGAAAACTTACATGCTTTGACAATACAAATGTAAATTTGGCGGGAATCTCCTCACTGTCCGGGATACGGAGCTGAGACGGAGGCCGGCTCACCAGGGGGGGGCGAGGTTCAGTGACCACAGCCTGGCACCTAAAACAGGAATACCGCCTGGCGGGACATCTCCTCACTGTCCGGTGATACGGAGCAGGAGTACGGATCCAACAGGCTACACAGGCGCAGTGACCACAGGCCTGGCCCCAGGACGGAGACAGGACGCTTGGCTCAGGACACTGCCCAACAGTTCCTGGTTACCCCACAGAGGACAGTGCCCACAGTGGTCAGCCCCACAGGACACAGGTAGAGCACACTGAGACAAGAGGTGCACTTCCTACAGGGAAACTGTCCTACAGGGATATGACACCACATCACAACCTCAGTATTTTGACACAGTTAGACTGCCACATGTGACTGACGGTTCAGGACGTTAGAGGACAATAGACTAACCCACAGGATTATATTAGGAGAGGGTCCGGCAGCGCCCACCTTAGCGGGTCCGGCAGTGCCCACCTCAGACCCATCCGGCACTGCCCACCTCAGCGGACCGGCAGGACCCTGCCTCAGTACGGGTCCGTGCAGCGCCCTGCCCCACAGGGACTTATATGAGTGTCCTACACTGACCCCACAGGACGTGACCGACATGTCTCCACCACACATACCCACATTTACACCTGTACCCACAGGACATTATCTAGTTCTCCTGAACATTACTTCAAACTATTACACTGCCTACAGTACACGTGACCACAGTTAAATGATTATTATTATTGTTATTTATTTATTTATTTTTAATTAATTAATTTAGAGGAGAGAAGGAGAGAGGAGAGATTTGTATGCTTCCCCACAGGACACTTCACACAGGACACTGCCCACAGTACACTGCCCACAGTACACTGACCCACAGGACACTTCACACAGGACACTGCCCACAGTACACTGCCCACAGTACACTGACCCACAGGACACTGCCCACAGGACACTGACCCACAGGACACTGCCCACAGTACACTGACCCACAGGACACTGCCCACAGTACACTGACCCACAGGACACTGCCCACAGTACACTGCCCACAGTACACTGACCCACAGGACACTGACCCACAGGACACTGCCCACAGTACACTGACCCACAGGACACTGCCCACAGTACACTGACCCACAGGACACTGCCCACAGTACACTGCCCCACAGGACACTTCACACAGGACACTGCCCACAGTACACTGACCCACAGTACACTGACCCACAGGACACTGCCCACAGTACACTGCCCCACAGGACGCTGCCCACAGGACACTGCACACAGTACACTGACCCGCAGGACACTGCCCACAGTACGCTGCCCCACAGGACACTGCCCACAGTACGCTGCCCCACAGGACACTGCCCACAGTACGCTGCTTACAGTATGCTACAAGGCACTGTCCACAGGACACTCCCCACAGGACCCTACTCACATGATACCGCCCACAGGACACTGCCCACAGGACACTGTTGGCTCGATAGTTCTGGTTGTTGGTTGATTCTCAGTCCAGCAGTGCTGAGAATGATCCACCACCCACATAGTACCTGCTCTGTGGGGGTCCTGTGGGGGTCCTGTCCATTGAAGAACAGGGTAATACAGTACACAGAGAAACAGATGGACTACAGTCTGGACCTGTACACCTACAGAGTGTCCTGTATGGTCAGTGGAGCTGATGGAGTGGACAGTGGGTGTAGACACAGCGAGGTGGTGTTTACCAGCAGCACACATCATTCACAAAGCCATACAGGCTCGCAGAAAGAGAATACTTATTATAATTAATTTTAATCACGTGGTTTGTTGGTTCAGTAGTACACGGTTTATGAACTGGTATAAATCTCCCGCGCTGCTGTGGAGCTGTTTTTCGTCACGCGTTTCCGGTGAGACCGTTTGACCCTGGCGGGGCTCCGTATGTTTGTGTTTGTGTTTGACGGGGATGAAAATGGCGGACGAGCTGGACAGAGTTCGAATATCAGCAGCGGAGCTCCGAGCAGAGGCGTCGAGTTTTATCAACCACAGGGATCATTTAAAAGGTCAGATTTGTGTTCGCATTAGCGCCCGAGTGTGGATAAAAGCGGACAGTCGCAGACCACATGCAGAAAAACGCGCACTGTGCACTTCAGGGCTCCAGCTGCTGGCTAAAGTTAGCTAGCATGCTAGCTAGCCAACCTGCTGTTCGTGTATGGTGAGTTAGCGAGCTAGCTAACTTAGCGCATTGGCTGGCAGGGTAGACATGGCTTGTTGTTGGCTCAGTTTCCGAAGTGTCCAGACACGTTTCTGCACCGTAACAGAAAAAAGCGGATATCTGCAGCACAGCGCAAACACCATACACGCTAGCACCGGAGTTAGCAGGGTCACGAGCGTCTTGGCTAACTTGCCCACAGTGCTGAACTTGTTTTGGACTTAGCTGGCTAGCCAGAGAGGCTTCGTTTAGCCAACAGTGCAGAAGTAGGCGGCAACTTCACTCAGCTCAACATGGCCAGCCCATGCCTTTCTGTTCAGCACCAGTGTCTGCCAAGCTGCTGTTACAGCTAACCGGGCTTTAGCTCGACCCGAACCCAGTGTTCAGTTCCAGGTGTCTCCTGCTAGCGGTGTTATTAGCTTGTACATGGTTTGTGTGCAACAGGTTGTTTGCATTTGCTCGAACTGGAGTCAGTTAAACCGTGTGGCTCTGAAAAGGGTTTGTGCGTTAGGCCCGCGGTTGTTTTCCCTCCACACCTCCCTGTAGTTTGGTGAATTAGAGCTCCACAGCTGATTAAAGGGTTCTGCATAATTCCCTGAGCTGCTCGGTAGTGGAGATACAGTGCTGATGCCGGTGGTCCGGAGTTTACGGTGTGAACACATGAGCTGCTGTGTAACTCTACCGAGTTCTATAAACACACTGGTGGGTTTTACTCAGTAGCTTAAAATCAGAACCTGGTGGCCGCTTGGTTCTGTTGTGCTGCGTTTAAACCTCCGACCACTAGGGGGCACCTTCACTCCAGTGCAGACACATGGTGTAAGGAGGCGGGCCTGGACGTGGATTAATAAACAGGGGTATATGGGGGTGTGTGTTTATACTGCGGGGATAGTTCTATAACCTTCCCTACAGCATCTCACTGTATCCAGTCCTGATGTCTGTATCACGACGTGTGTCGGGTCACCAGGTTCCTGCCAGGACACAGTCCGGTTAGAAAGACCCAGAACCACCAGGTGAATAGTGGGGAATCTATGAATATATAAACCGTGACGGGATTTTACAAAACCTTTAGGATGGAATTCTGTATCGGACCGCATTCATACCCGGTCCGGGTCCTGACTTTCTCTGAGGTGGGTTTAGAGGCATTGAGCTATCTATCTAACTTTCTACCACCGCCATGACACAACCCTGACTCTGGGCCTGACTCTGACTCTATTATTAGTATTAGTATTATTAGTAGTATAAGTATTATTAGTATTAGTATTTTTGTTAGTATTAGATACTTTATTGATCCCAGAGGGAAATTCAAGAAAATAAAAAATATTTTTTTATTATGAGTATTATTGATTAGTAGTACTATAATCTTATTATAGTTAGTATTTTCATATTATTGTTATTATTATTATTATTACTACTACTACTAGTATACGTAGTATTAGTAGTATAAGTAGTATAAGTATTATTAGTATTAGTATTTTTGTTAGTATTATGATTAGTAGTACTATTATGTTATTATAGTTACTATTTTCATATTACTGTTATTATAATTATTACTACTACTAGTATACGTACTAGTAGTAGTATTAGTATAATTATTTATATTACTATTATTATTATTACTAGTAGTAGTATTAATATATTATTAGTAGTAGTAGTATTATTACTGTTATTGGTAGTAGTATTGTTGCTGCTGGTATCTGCGCCATTGTGGTGAGTAACTTAGTGGGCAGCCAGTGCTGGGGTAGCCATCCGACACGGGACCCCTTTGAATAGCCAGGGTCGTTGGGTTTCAGACACTGGTTTCATATCCGACCACATGACGTGGTTTATGTTTTAATAGTTGAGTTATGGGATTACGGGAACCCTGGGATTTCCATCAGCTGTTTGAGAAGGACGGCGGTAAAGGGTTCGTCAGTAAGGTATCAGTGTGGTCCCGACACCTGTGGCGTCTCACGACTCGCTGTTTTCTCTTTCTCAGACGCACAGGAGACGAGTAAGAAGCAGCGTCAGCGAGAGGGGAAACGGCCAGACCTGCAGCGGTATCAACCCGGGACCGCGCAGACACGCAGGCGCAAAGACAGCGCCGAGGGTGAGGCGCAAGCGGCTTCCACCGAACGTGCTCACACATCAGGAGAGCCGGCCCCAAATCCCGATCCCAAAATGCCTGGCAGCTCTCCGCCAGCTTCCGACCTGAAACTCACCAGCAGAGAGTGTCTGAGCCACTGTAACAGCACGGAGGATTCTGGGAATCAGCATGCTGGGAGAGACTCTGTTAAAGACGGCCAAGCCTCCAGCACGGGCACGCCTGGGTCTCCGAAGCTGTCACGGAAAACGAGGAAACCCGATCGGGAGATATACCAGCCGGGTGGCCGGAGGACTCAAGGCAGCAGAGACTCAAACAGAGGGTTGGAGCGAGGATCTAAAGAGGAGCTTAAAGGAGACGGAGGAGACTCCGGCAGGCATAGGGCCCAAGGACCTGTAGAGCAAAGTGAACGTCCACGTGTGGAGGAAGTGAAGGAGAGGGAGGAGAAAGGAAAAGGGAGAAAAAACAAAGAACCCAGGAAAAAACGGGAGCTGGGAAAACAGCAGCGGAGTGTAGACTCACCTTCCGCCCACAACGGCCAGACCGCTGTTGAAACCGTAGCAGGTGAGGTGGAGAAGCTCAACATCAGCGGCCCTGCAGCCTTGGAGCCAGAAGAAAAGGAGGGAGCGAAGGGGGAGGAGGACGGCAAGAGAAGGCAGAAGTCAAGCGGTGAGGGTCGAAGGAGCAGAGCAGGTGGAGGAGAGGGAGGAACAGGTGACGGAGATGAGAAAAGGAAGCAGAGGAGTAACCGCAGGTCAAGAGGGGGCAGAGACAGAGCCTCCAACCAAGCTTCAGGAAAGAGAGAGGAAGGAGAGGGAGGAGAGAAGAGCTCATCGACTAGCCAGCTGGAGAGGAACACTGAGCGAACCGTGGAAGGAAGATTCCAGTTGGACGGGAAAGGGAAAGATGCTAATCGAGACCAAAACGTTCACCAGCAGCAGCACAGAGGGAACCACCCTAGAGACAGGGACGGAGAGAGACGCAGGACATCTGAAGGAACCGACGCTAACAAAGCAAGCTCCGCCTCCAAGCGCTACTCCAAGTCTGATATCCGGCGGCCTAGAAACCGGACATACAGCACAAGCTCAGCCAGCAGCGGTACCAGCCTGGACGGGCAGGCAGAGTTCGAGAGACGCAAAACCAATGCGTGTGGTGGGAGAAGGGAGAGAGGAGAAGGAGGACTGGCTCCTAGGTCTCTTGAAAAGACGATTGAGGAGAAAGACAGGCCCGCAGGGAACCAGCCTAGGCAGAGGCGATGGAAAGCCAGGGAAATGTCCTCCACAGATTCCTTTGAGGACAGTGAGGTGTGGGAGAGGGAGGATGAGAGGAGAGGCCCGAGAGACAAACATGGTGAGGACAGGAGGAATGCTGCGAGAGCGTGTACCGGGAACAGCAAGGGGTCTAGAGGAACTGCGGCAAGTGGTCGAGGAGGAATCCTGAGAGTTTCTTTGGACAAGAAGTCCGGTGCGCCCTCTGGTACCGGGGAGGACCAAACAAAGAGAAAGAACCAAGGTCCTAGAGGTAGAGGCCGAGGCATCCTCGTCCTCCCAGCGCACACGGAGTTAACGGCGTCCCCGGAGCCTGGGCCCAGGCTGATGGGTGGGATGAGAGGGGGCATGGGCCTAGGCAGAGGAAGAGGGGGTCGCGGGGGGAGTACACGACGACTGTGGGACCCCAATAACCCAGATAAGAAACCTGCCCTGACGAGCAGCCAGCAGACCCAGCACTCGCCTCTGCAGACGGCTCTGTACCTGCATCAGGGGGGCTACGGCCCCCTGCATTTCCTGGACACTGATGACGAAGCCGCAGGCAGCCCTCCAGTCCGCCAGGGGGAGAACTTCCAGAGCCAGCAAGCCGCTGCCATGGCTTATTACAAATTCCAAAACTCGGACAACCCTTACTGCTACACCTTGCCAGCCAATGCTCCCAACACGCCTCCACGCTATGCATACCCCTATCAGTTCCCATATCAGATTCCCGCCTCTAATGGGATGTACCCTAGCCCCGCCATGCCTTTCTACGGAGCATACGGTCAGGGTGGTCAGGGTTACCCCTCTGCAAGCGGAGGGACCATCACCCCGGAGGAGGCAGAGGTGCAGACTAGGGGGGAGCTAGGCAAGCTGCTGCGAGTGGCTGACAGCCAGGAGCTTCAGCTCAGCAACCTGCTGTCCAGGGAACGACTGAGCCCCGAAGGACTGGACAGGATGGCGAAACTGAGGTAACCGAAGGGTGGTCCGAAGGGTGGTCAGTCATGAAGAGAGTCTAAGGCTTGTGAAAGGAGTTTACCAGTAGTATTCAGCAGCTTGTCCTGGGAATGGTAGAGGCCTTACAGAAATGTAGAAGGAGTCGTCCAGGTCTTCTCCTTAAACACGCCCCCAGTGCTTTTCACCACCTGCGTTTATCCCGCTCAGAATTAAAGGGGGGCTGTGTTTGGGTGTTTGTGCCATCGGAAGCCAGGTTCAGGCGGGATTAGCCGTCTGTACGGTTTAGGGCTGATGTGCTAGGGATAAGAAATGTAGGCGTGAATGACTGAGATGGGAGTAGCTACACGGTTTACGCCCTGCCGTCCTGTAACCACGGATACAGCAGAGAATGATGACTTATAGCTGTCTTGCACTGATAACAGGGATTTGGCCGAGGCTGAACCTGAACACGGTTTTCTTTCACTAATTTCCCTTCTTTTCTACCGTGGTATAATTAAATACCAGACTTGGTCAGTTATGGTGAACCAGCTATCACCACATGCTGTGAGGATGGTCACGAGCTCAACTCCACGCTAGGCACCACATGGCTGCGGCGGGCCTCTGACTGCCGTCGTCATATACGAGCGTCACTGGGAAGTGCAATCTCCAGACTTGGCCCTATAACCTGACACACATGCCCCATACTTCAACCCATAGACCAGTCAGAGGTGTGGACCCAGAAGAGTCATCAGTCATCAGCATGTACTACAGGATAATAAGCCTCACTGTGTTCAGTCTCATTAGTTCAGACCCGAGGTCAGTTGGCGAGAACTGTGATGTAGCACGTTACGAGAAACTCCCGTGAGGTTCTGAGAACCGGGCCCTTTGGTCAGGGCTCCTGTTCCTGTTTGTAATCTGAAAGTGTGTGACATTTCAGGTCAGATTGTGCAGAGCGGTGGGCGAGGGAGGTGGGGGGGGGACTTTGATGACTAACAGCGATCAAGGTAAAAAAAATAAATAATAAAATCAGTGACAAATGTCACTATGTGTGGGCCGTCTGACGTTCTCAGCATCAGCTAGGGTTTTACAACCCGGAGACTCACTGCATGTGCGGCTACGCATAACCACACGCAGCGTTTCAGTGACGGGCGGCGCGGTCACACCAGCGCCGTGGGCAGAAATGAGTGTTTGGGTTCGTATGTGAACAGACAGGATTTTGGAAAGCCGTTGGAAAGCCGGGACACATCACTGCTAACGTCAGCACAGTGATCACTCCGCCCGTTCGCCTTCACGCTCTGAACACGCCAGCCAGAAAGCATGTGTACCTGCCCCACAGGTGAGACCTAGATATGTCCATCACTGGTTAAAGAATATTGTTGCACCGCTTATAGCTGAACTTCCTGAAGCAGATGTTCGCTGGGACACTGGGACGCAGAGCTTTTTGGAGCGCCTGTTGAGCTCCAGGCTGGATTTAATGTTCAGAAAGTTCCTAATTTAAATATTTCCGGAAGCCTTCTGGCTTAAAGCGTTCCCAACACACCTGTTTTCAGTTACTACCACTTGCCAGATGGGAGGATGGCACCTGGGTGGAACTCTCCCGCTAGCAAGATGTGTGCCACGTATGTCCCAGATTAGGGCCTCAGCTGGAAGTAGGCGACACTGCAGCATCTGTGCCGCCAGTGGGCCGGGTCTGTATTGGGACAGGTGGGCCGAATGCATGTTGGGGGGCCACCTTTGGCTCACAGTGGATTTCCAGTGCCGGTAGTGGGCCAGCAGTGCCATGTCTTTGCCAGATGTGGCCCATATCCGTTTGCTATCTGGGATTTAGCCTGTTTATGTTGAGAAAGTGGAAAAATTAATAAAGCACTGAAATACTGCATTCACAGTATGGTATACAGTAACGTTTACTGCGTCGGTGCTGCGTTCTAAGCGAAGGAAGCCCAATGTCCTGGTTGATGGACTACATCTGGGGAACATTGAAAATGATGTACATGAAACTCCTGCGCATGTTTCAGTTATGTTTTTGGATGTACTGAATAAATGATCCTGATGGATCTCCGTCATTCTCATGATGGACTGATTTGCTGAGTCTGTGTTGCTGAACCGTCTCTGTTCTTGCCTCTCTCCTCTCAGGGCTGAGCTGCTGGCGTTGTACGAGCGAGTGATCCTGACAGACATAGAGTTCTCTGACTCCCAGAACTTGGACCAGGCGCTTTGGAAGAACGTCTTCTACCAGGTCATTGAGAGATTCAGGCAGCTTCTGAAGGACCAGGATTCAGATACGGCCCCCCAGATCAGAGCCGTGCTGCTGACCGTACTGGAGGAGGTACCGCTCTCACCCTGTCTGGTGTCTTCGCATGTTCTCTCTCTCTCTCTCTCTCTCTCTCTCTCTCTCTCTCTCTGTGTGTGTGTGTGTGTGTGTGTGTGTGTGTGTGTCTCTGTGTGTGTGTCTCTGTGTGTGTGTCTCTGTGTGTGTGTCTCTGTGTGTGTGTGTGTGTGTGTGTGTGTGTGTGTGTTCAGCTGTACTGTTGTTGTTTCCACCCTGAGGGCTGTGGTTATGTGCCTCTGTCTGTATCCTGCCTGTTTTATGGAGGGAAATGCATGCTAGCAGTACCGGTTACGTTTACACGGCAGGGGAAAGTGGCCCAGATCGTTTATACAGGGAGGTATCTGTGTTGGAGTGTAAACAGAAAATACGCACACACGATTTCGATTCCGAATGGGACCATGTTTATATGTGGTGTTGAAATCTGATACCCATCTGATCTGTGGAAATGCGAGTCAGTCTAAACAGCCAGTTTCTCACTTCCGAGACCTCATGAACATTCCGGCTGGTGTTTCTCCACAATAAGATGGAGGCTCCTCCGTACCGCTCTGACGCGGCCCGAATGCAGCACCACAGAATAAAAAGCTTGAAAGGAAAGGTTAAAGAAACCAAGAACACGAACCAGAGAAGTGCAGCTTCAGCCCGATAAGGTCCGCACGTTACACCGAGTTCGGTCCTGCTCTCGGTGATGAGCCCAGCTGTCAGTCATTAAACCTTCACTATCGCTCCCGCGGTGCTGCCGAACTGAAACCAGGAGCGGACCTGCCACAGGAAGCGCTGTTCTCTCACACATGTGGGTAAGTTTGGGAGCTGATCTGTTCAGACTGTCAGATATAGTTTGGAATATCGGATCGGGATCACGATGAAGACTGTGAACGTCTTAATGAGAAAGTCGGGTTTGGTGAGAAAGTCGGGTTTGGTGAGAAAGTCGGGTTTGGTGAGAAAGTCGGGTTTGGGGAGAAAGTCGGGTTTGGTGAGAAAGTCGGGTTTGGGCCTTTTACCTGCCGTGTGAACCAGTCTTAGGAAACAGCTGTGAGTAACGGTGACGTGGTGTCTCCTGTAGGGAGCAGTGTTTTTTGATTCACTGCTGCAGAAGTTGCAAACCATATTCCAGTTCAAGCTGGAAGACTACATGGACGGGATGGCAATCCGCGCCAGGCCTCTGCGCAAGACGGTAAATATCTGGAACACAGGTATTCAGTGTCGGTCTCTGTTACGTGACCCATCCGATGGCGTGTTGGCGTTTAACTGCAGTGCTGCCTTTGCTGTGAACGCAGGTGAAATACGCTCTGATCAGCGCCCAGCGCTGTATGATCTGTCTGGGAGACATCGCAAGATACCGAGAGCAAGCCAGTGACTCGGCCAACTATGGGAAAGCGCGCAGGTCAGCACACATGGCCAAAGTAAGATAAAGGGTTTCCCTGTATTACAGAGTGAGCAGCGTTCTCATGACTCCTCCCTCTCCTCCACAGCTGGTACCTTAAGGCCCAGCAGATAGCCCCAAAGAACGGACGGCCCTACAACCAGCTGGCGCTGTTGGCAGTGTACACGGTGAGATCACTTTCAGTTCAGCTGTTGGCTTTGTGGCTTACCTGGATTCTTACTAATAGAGATAACGGTGTTGGAGGCCTCCTGTTACATTGTGCCTCCGCCTGTCGCTCTCTCACACTCTGTCTCTTCGGCAGAAGCGGAAGCTGGATGCTGTGTATTACTACATGCGTAGCCTGGCTGCTAGCAACCCCATCCTGACTGCGAAGGAGAGCCTCATGAGTCTGTTTGAGGAAGCCAAGCGCAAGGTAGGAAAAGAGGCAGAGATGATTTGTGGATAGGGCCTGTAAGGGCGCATGCCTCGATCAGCCCTGACGTTAAAACCACCTGCTGGTTCTGGACTCCAGTCAGCTCTGCTCACCATATAGGGCTGTAAGAGAACGCTGAAATGATGGGTAGATAGTATAGAATAAGGTTTAGTGATACTCTCAGAAGCTCAGTAGTGATTTACAGTTTACAGGCAGAGATGGACAGCAGCTCGTTGTGTTTAGACTGCCGACCACATGACAGCAGTGTCGTCAGACTGCCAGAAGGTTAACGTTAGCATTAGCAAACCTCTGCCTGTGGAGGTGTTTTCCAGTGATGGTATTTGATATACTGCCCTGGTTACAGCACTGCGATATGTTTCAGTGTGTCATGATGCGTATCATATCTCCAGGTACACGACTCCAGTGACCGTATTGGTTCCTTTAGATTTTAATCCTTTATTGATCCCACAGTGGGGAAATTTAGTCTCCGCATTTAACCCATCCGTGAAGTGAAACACACACATGCACACACACTAGGGGGCAGTGAGCACACTTACCCGGAGCGGTGGGCAGCCCTATCCACGGTGCCCGGGGAGTGGTTCGGGGTTAGGTGCCTTGCTTAAGGGCACCTCAGTCGTTACTGTCAGTTCAGGGAATTGAACTGGCAACCCTCCGGTCACAAGGCTGGTTCCCTAACCTCCAGCCCACGACTGCCCCCAAAAACGTGACGGACCCCTGAGCCCCTTTGTAGTTCTACATTTACAGACTGTAGTCCGTCAGTTAAAGGGACACTGTGACTCTAAGTGGAGAGCCTGTCTCTCTGTCCCCGAGGGTGTGAGGCCTTCATGGAGGCTCCTGTATAAAAGCCCTCTACCCAAACGTTCTCTAACCCTAACCCTAACCTCCAGTGGAGGACTCTGCATGGTGCTGTACCCACTAATGATTCAGTGTCCAGGTGTAACTCCTCTGTTCCTCCACGCTGCATCTTCTGTAATGAGCCAGATTCTGTGTTCCACACCTTCTCCGAATGGTCCCGGCTGGTCCCGCTGTTTGAGCTCCTGGGCCGAGCTCTTACTGGACTGGGTTTTCTGTTTACCTGAACTCTGTTTATTTTCGGGTGCAGGTATTCTAAGGCCCAAGGTGTTAAATGTACTCTGGTTAATTTTGTGGTTGGGCAGGCAGTAGTAGCAGTCTGGAAGTCCTTCAGGCTAAGGTCTGAGGGCCAGGACATGGACACGGTGAAGCTTTTTCAGGTGGTGATGGAATCACGGCTAAGGGTCTCTCTGTCCCTCTCTCTGTCCCTCTCTCTGTCCCCAGACTGAGCAGATCGAGCGCAGGAGGAAGCTGGATTCAGAGGGTGGTGTACGTGGCCCCCGGGGGCGAGGAGGAGGAGGTCGAGGCGAAGATGCCAGTCGGGTGGAAATCTGGATCCGCCCCAGTGGGCATAAAGGAGTTCTGTCACGTACAGCGGGCAGCGAGTCTAGCAGGGATGAGCAAGACGGAGACCTGAGCACACTGAGCGCCAGTGATGTGAGAAGCACCACACCTGCACATTATCAGCAGCTCTATCTAATCTCGGCGTTGGGTGGTACGCGTGTTTACCATGACAGTTAGAGAAACGCTGATATACTGAACCCCTGGGTTCTGACCAGCACACACTCCTACTGCCTGGTTACCAGGTGATGAAAAAACAGTGTGAGTGCCAGCTAAGACTGGACTGGAGTAACATGCTTCCTCTTATTCATACCGCCTAGTGGAGCTGAGTGATTGGGGGGGGGTTCTGAATGTTGTGACTGTTTGCCAGGCACACCTCGCCCACCAGGCACACCCCGCCCACCAGGCACACCCCGCCCGCCAAGTCCACCCCGTCCGCCAAGTCCACCCTGTCCGCCAAGCCACTCTCTCTCTGTGTCTCTCTCTCTCTTTGTGTGTGTCTCTCTGTCTCTCTCTCTCTCTCTCTCTCTCTCTCTCTCTCTCTCTCTCTCTCTGTCTCTCTCTGTCTCTGTCTCTCTCTCTCTCTCTGTCTCTGTCTCTGTCTCTCTCTCTCTTTCTCTGTCTCTCTCTCTGTCTCTCTCTCTCTCTCTCTCTCTCTCTCTCTCTCTCTGTCTGTCTGTCTCTCTGTCTCTCTCTATCTGTCTCTCTCTCTCTTGCTCTCTGTCTGTCTCTGTCTGTCTCTCTCTCTCTCTCTCCCTCTCCCTCTCCCTCTCCCTCTCCCTCTCTCTCTCTGAGAAACTGGTGCTCCAGCACACCTCCTACACAGCTCCACACAGAGCCAAATAAGACACACTTGAACTCAATATCCTTCTCCTCTCTCCACTTCCATTCATCTCAGGTCCTCCACAAACTCCTTCATTTCCTTCCTTTCTTCCTCTGCGGTTCCTTCTTAGCTCTGTGCCGAGTTTACGGTCCCTGGGCTGTTTTGTGGGGGGTGGGTTTGAATAAGAGGCATGTCCCAGAATGAGGAATAAGAGGCAGGAAGAGTTACTCACCTGTTCCTGGTTGGGTTTGTGGTAAACAGGCTTTGTTATTACTGAGCGTTTATTAGGGCTGTGATTGTCTGTTAATCACGCGCCGCGGCGTGTAATTAGTTAATACTCGAGCTGCAGTGCGCCTGTACCTATGGCCAAAACACAAAACACAAAAGCGCTCTCGGAGTGGTGAGGAGGTCAGCCAGAGTTGTTTATGAGCCTTGCACAGGATGTAGCCACACATGACTCACCGTCCATGGCAGAGAAGGGCGTCAGTGGGCCGCGATGCGGCCGTCATCTCTGTTACCTTGGATATTCGCCCACGTCAGCATAAACAAACACTTGATGCGCACATACACAAACTTCCGATGCTTCCTTTTTGCGCATCTTTACTTTCAGATCCGAGCTTTCAGATGGTTACGGGCCCCCGCTGTAGCCTTTAGGCTGTACAGTGATTTAATTTCATAGCGTCATCGCCCAGATAAACAAGGGTCGATTCGGCCTCCGTGGGTCATCCTTCCTATTAAGCCTGGGCTTTTATTGGGCCACCGGTTGAAGGCTTATGTTCAGTCCAACAAAACTAATGTCCCGTTAGAACCATATGAGCACATGGTCCTTATTTTAACCACTGTCCTCTTTTCTTACAGCTCAATAAGAGATTCATCCTGAGTTTCCTCCACACTCACGGAAAGCTCTTCACTAAAGTAGGGTAAGCTGCAGGTTGGGTTTTTGAAGCCCTAGTTATACGTTTCTGGACCGGGACCACAGCCCAGTGGGTCTGGTTCAGGTTTCTAACCAGGTTTACATGTGTCTGCATTTCTTCCATACTGTGTTAATGGTTTTATTAAGGCTGTGTGCCTTTAAATGATCAGGTTAACAGATTTATGTTCATACCCCCACCTCTTTATTTTCCATCTTGAGAATGTCTTGGATGTTAGTGTTTTTTCAGACCAGAGAAATCTCATGTGACCTGTAAATCGAGAGTTTTGATTGGTCCTCAGGATGGAGAGCTTTCCAGCTGTTGCCAGCCGGGTGTTGCAAGAGTTCCGGGCCCTTCTCCAGCACAGCCCGTCCCCCCTGGGCAGCACACGCATGCTGCAGATCATGACGATCAATATGTTTACCATTCACTATGCTCAGATCAGAGGTACGTCCTCACCGTGAGTCCACTACTCGCTTCTGCTGGACGCTTGATCTTAAATCCCAATGATTCGGAGCAGAAGCTCTCTGAGTAAATAATTGAAGTCTGTGTTAATGTCCACACGCTGCTCTCTGTGTCTGTATCTCAGCTGAAGAGCACGGAGAGAGTCGTTCAGTGCTGGAGGAGCAGACCACATCTCTGGGCTTGGCCGTGTTTGGGCTACTGGTGCAGCGCTGCACTGAACTTCTAAAAGAGACCCCTGCGGGTACGTACCGGGGAGGGGGATTATTGAGGTGTGTGTGTGTGTGTGTGTGTGTGTGTCGAGGGGGGTGGGTGTGGGTGTGAGTGTGAGAGTGGGACAGCCCTGTGTTTTCTTGTGGCTGTCAACGAAATGAGTTTAGGATATTTTCGGATTCTCCCTTAAGCCCTTACTCTACTAACCCCCCTGCTCTGGGAAGACTGGAGACTGATGATGATTCCGCTCCTTCCTCTACTCGGTCCTCTGCTACAAATTCTGATGGTTTCCAACTATGGAAAGGCGTACCAACACTGTCATATGAGTCAGGTCTATTTAAATGCCCCAGCCCCCATATTCATATTCGTGTAGAGACTTAAGATCTGAACGTTCATCTCCTCAGTACCTGGGCTGATGGAGGATCTAATTCTTGTTCGTTGCTCTACAGTAACATTACTAACAGGACAAGATCCTGGATTAGGACTTCATGTGCCCTGAGATTCCTCAGTATATAAATGTTTGAATGTTTCAGCAGTAAGATCATCGCACTGCGTCAGTGTCACGCTGCGTCTGTAGGTGCTGTGGTAGAACTAACTGCCAGCTCGCGGTGATGATAACCATGCTCTGTGTGTTCTAGAACCCATTCCAGTAGAGGAGCTGGAGGAGTGTGATGTGGTGGAAGAAGAGCCCATGGTGCGGGTATCTGCGTTACCTGCTGACCTGCGAGAGCTTCTGCCCAGTGTTAAAGTTTGGTCGGACTGGATGCTGGGCCACCCGGAGCAATGGAACCCTCCACCATGCAGCATCGAGTGAGTCCTGGTTTTACAGAACACGCTCAGACACATGTGCGGACATACATGTGCAGACACACACCCGCACATGCAGACGCACGCGCACATACAGAGACACGCAGACATTCTTATCAGTAGTTGCTGAGTTAATGCTTATGTAGCGATCAGCCAGGTTGTTTCGTGTATTTACTAAATAACACTGAAGAGTAAAGATAAACGCCCTGTTTTAATGAATGTTCCCGCTAACACAGAGGATGAATAACACTTCAGTGTCTTTAGAACGTACTTCCTCCTCAGTGCCAGCCCCGTGAACCGTTCAGGGGAGCATGCTTTTCCTAAAGGAGCGAGTTACAGCTCACAAGATGAAGTAGGACGGCTTTTAACATTAACGTTAGCCAGCTAATTAGCTAGCAGAGCTAGTAGAGCTAGCTTACCAAGAGGGACCTTCCTCATCCAGTGAGCCAGCACATTTTCTCTTCAGATGCTCCAGCGTAGCTTGTACAGGAGCCGGTCTGTAGAGCATACTATGGTGAGATTTACAAAAAGTTCATCAGACAGCCTTTTGTTTCGGAGTGGGGAATTTGATCCCGAGGCTGCCAGTGGGCTTATAGGCTCAGTAAGCGGTAAGGTCAAACCAATCCTAGTTAGCATTAAAACACACATGTGATGATGTTACCAGCTAATCGGCTATTTAATTAGTAGCCAACTAATTATTATTATTATTATTATTATTATTATAATCTAAAACTCTGGGAAGGCATTACACTCTGATTTTCGGTCCCTGCTGTACTTGTAGTGTATCTGTGGTGTGACTGTCATGTTGTCGTGTGTCTCCAGTGGCAGCCCAGATGTGTGGCAGTGCCTGGCAGAGCTGTGTAACGCCCTGGCACGCGTGTATCACGGCGAGATTCCCCTCTATAAGGCAGACGGTGATGGAGAGGGGGATGAGGAGCTCCGGCTGTTGGTGTTGGAGGAGGACAGAATGCTGGCTGGGTTTGTCCCCCTGCTGGCGGCTCCGCAGGAGCCATGCTATATAGACCCCCAGACAGACACCGTGAGTCATATGCACGCACACAGGGGGCACGGCTCGGCTGGGCTGTGTTTACACACGCACAGCATGCTGGTCCTGTTACAGCAGCCGCTAAGATCGTGTCACACCGTCCCCAGCTCCTCGGCTCACGTGGACGCGTTGTTGTTGGTTTTGTAGGCCATGGCAGCAGACTGTAAGAGAGTGACGGTGCTGAAGTACTTCCTGGAGGCTCTGTGTGGTCAGGAGGAGCCACTGCTCGCCTTTAAAGGAGGGAAATACATCTCTATAGCAGCACCTCCCACTCCCAGCAATCAAGCGGAAGACAAGGGCCAGTCACAGGCCCATGATCAGAGTCAGGTGAGAGCACACTGCCGCACCTCTCGCACACTGCCGCACCTCTTTCTGAGAACTGACCTGAACTGCCTCGTTCACTGCGCCTAATAAAACCTCTGATTTGTGGAACTGGTTAAATCACTGTGCAGCAGCAGTAATACCGGTCCTTCACCGACAGGTAACATCTGTGATGTAGTAAAACACCTGCTGTCTAAAATTATAGTTTAAAATTACATCATTTCACACTGACCTACCAGAAGTCATGTGGTATCAGTGTGTAAGGTGATAAGGAAGGGGTTTTCCCTCAGGGGACGACTTGGGAACGCCCACACCTGTTTTAAGCGGTATCTTGTGAGAGTTATCCATGCTCATGTTGAGGAGATGGTAAATTTCAGAGTCTGAATGAGGCATGATGGTGGAATAGCCACGATCACCAGGTGCAGGCCACACCTTTTATCAGAACTCTCCAGAATGCTCCTCCGACCACATACAGAGAACGCATCACATGTAACGATCATAAGGCTAGTGGTCCGGTCCCGTCCGGGTTCAGGCAAGCCTATCGGGGCTGTTCCCCATGATGAACCCAAGCTGACTGTATGGAACTGTGTGTGTCTCTGTCTCCAGGAGGATGATGTAATCGTGGAGGAGTCTTCATTGTCTGCATCGGAGGGAGAGATGGATGGAGAGGTGGAAGGGGATGGAAGTGAGGATGACATCCGAGAGCTAAGAGCTCGACGCCACGCTTTAGCTCATAAACTCGCACAGCAGCAGAAACGCAGAGACAAAATACAGGTACCACACACAGAGACCCACACACACAGACTCACACACACACACACACACAGAGACCCACACACACAGACTCACACACACACACACACACACACACACACAGAGACACACACACACACACACACACAGAGACAGACACACACTCTCTCACACACACACACAGAGACAGACACACACACACTGAGAGAGACAGACACACACACAGACACTGGAAATGAGCATCGCATTGCCGCAGAGTTTCTGGGAAAGTCATGTGAACTTGGTCTTCCAGACCCGTCATGGAAGTTTCTGGAGTTTTTCCTCCTCCAGTTTGTCGTTTAAACACGTGTGGAGCACTGAAGAGCTTGGATCACAACAACCGCTGCATGTCCTGAGATTATAGCACCGACTAGTATATTATACCTTATAGTAGTAAAATAAATAGTAAAATACAATAATAAATAAAATATTTATGATCTTTAAACTATTTAGATGAAACTTTCTGGTTACATTTACACAAAATTGTTGGTACCCCTCGGTTAATGAAAGAAAAGCCCACAATGGTAACAGAAATAACTTTAATCTGACAAAATAATAATGAATAAAGTTTCTATGAAAATGAACAAATAAAAGACATTGCTTTAACCATGCTTCAACAGAATTATTTAAAACAGAACTCCTGAAACAGGCCTGGGCAGAAATGATGGCACCCTTAACTTAATATTTTGTTGCACAACCTTTTGAGGCAGTCACTGCAATCAAACGATTCCTGTACCTGTCAATCAGACTTCTGCACCTCCACTGCAAGTCCACTGTGGCTCAGACATGGACGGATGGTGCGATCTGACACTGATGCTCCTTGATCTTGAAATTCACCTTAAACCTCTTTAGAAGTTTTTCTCGGCTCCTTTGTTCCCGTTCGTATTATCTGTCTCTTTGATCTGTCATCAGCTCTCCTCCTGTGTCCGTGTCCAGGGAGGTGGGCTACAGTCCCTGGATCTTAAACTTCTGAATGATATAAGCGACTGTGGTCACAGGAACATCCAGCTGCTTGGAGACGGTCTTATCACCTGTACCTTTAACATGCGTGTCTATAGTTCTCTTTCTGATGTCCTAACCGAGGGGTACCAACAATTTTGTCCACGTGTGTATTACTGGATGTACTGCCCAGCACTGTGCTGTGTCAGTCATGTGGGATTCTCTGTGTATGAGTAACCTTGTGTGTATGTGTTCTCTAGGCTGTGCTGAAGACTGGTGGTCAGCTGGAGCTGGAGATCAGACCCTTCTACCTTGTTCCTGACACCAACTGCTTCATCGACCACCTGGAGGGCTTGAGGAAGCTACTGGCCTGCGGTACATACGTACTGGTGGTGCCTCTGATCGGTAAGACTGTGGTTTTTGTCTCTACGTGTGTACTTCCATGTTTAACACTTTTGATGTTAGACCTGTGGTTCTCAAACGGGCCCCTGAGGACCACTCTGATTTATCTTTTAGGATAATTAGGTGTTTAGTCTATTCTACTCTACTGTATATTCCAAGGCCTTGTCCGCACCTGCCTCGTCCAGACTGCACCGCGTTACACACCGCTTAGTCTGCGGTTTGTGGTGGGAGTGCTGGATATAGCAGTGACCTCCGTAGCACACTCTGACCCCTCTGTTGTTCGGTACCATGTAAGTACTGTAATGGTGTACCACACTGACATCGAGCATTCATCCGAAGGAGACTGAAAAGCATGGGCTCCACGATTCAGTCACAACACGTTTACACATCCACCAGTCAAACGAGTCACAGAATAAACAAGAGCACCAGCAGAAACTACAGGACTTCAGTAACAGGCGGCTAGCGGTGCTCTGTAGGCGACACCGCCCGTCTGCAGTGCCAGCAGAGGAGGGTGGAGTTCAGCTTAAACACATTTAGGGCATCATGTGAGCTCAAAGAGGCGGATGACCATTATTTATCATTTCCACCCAGAACTCTTCAGTGATGTGAAGCTGAGCTTTTTTATCTCCACCTTAAATGATGCAGCCGTCTCTGGTACCATAGTATAACTGCTGCACTATTTAAGGTGGAACGGGACGTTTCGCTAGGTAGTCATATGTTCTAGTGATTTTTAAACGTGTTATGAAGAAAATGACCATAAATCGCTGTTACCATGGTGATCTTACAGTACAGCGGCTTTAACAGAGACATGCTCAGATTTATGGGTCTCTCTAGTCGCCTGTGCTGATTATCCACAGGGCATTCTGGGAATATTCTCATAAAGCTCTGCTTGGAGTTAGCCTCTGTAATCTCCCTTGTAGCCCTAACACTTCACCTACCCCTCTATCTCAGCACCAGTCGGGACAACGGTGAAGTGTTAGGGGCGAGAGGGGGACAGGGCTTAGGCCTGAAACTGGACAGGCCAGTCTTCTCACTCTCCCGCTGTGTGTGCCCTTCAGTGATCACAGAGCTCGATGGCTTAGCGAAGGGGCAGGAGAGCCGTGATGGCGACTCTGTTGGTGGAGGCGGGGCGGCTCATGCCAGGCTGGTGCAGGAGCAGGCTAAATTGGCTGTGTTCTTCCTGGAGAAGGGCTTTGAGGCCCGAGAGCCAGGCCTGAGAGCACTTACCAGCAGGGGGAGCCAGCTGGAGTCTATCGCCTTCCGCAGTGAGGATACCTCTGGACAAAAGGTGTGTTCTCCAGTCGGGTCATCACTGTTGTAGTCACGGTGTAAGTGGCAGCACCGTGTAGCCACTCAGGGTTTTGAGCATGCTCAGTAAAGCCTCCCAGACCCGTAGAATACTGAACACGCTCTCTTTCCAGGGCAACAACGATGATGTAATTCTGTCCTGCTGCCTGCATTACTGCCAGGACAAGGCGAAGGACTTCATGCCCACTCAGAGAGGTGAGATCAGTTCCTGTTTACCTCTGGCCTCCAGCTTTGGTCTAAACTCCACTCAGGCTGCGATCACTTGGCCTGTCCGTGTGTGAGGTTGTGTGTTGTTGATCCTGACTCTCTCTGTGTAGCACAACTAATGATTTCACCCCTTGTTCTCCAAGACGGGCCGGTTCGGCTGCGCAGGGAAGTGGTTCTGCTCACAGACGACCGGAACCTGCGCGTGAAGGCCCTGACCAGGAACGTTCCTGTTCGCGACATCCCCGCCTTCCTGAGCTGGGCTAAAGTGGGCTGAATGAAGGGGCCAGACCGTGCGCTG
This sequence comes from Prochilodus magdalenae, assembly GCA_024036415.1. Lineage (NCBI taxonomy): Eukaryota > Metazoa > Chordata > Actinopteri > Characiformes > Prochilodontidae > Prochilodus > Prochilodus magdalenae. Next base: position 26,018 of record JAMWET010007846.1, read on the forward strand.
TAAAAACCGCTCAACCTCCGTCACAATGGAGTGGAAAGCAAGAACCCAGCACAGAGGGAGAGAGACGGCGTGTGTGTGTGAGAATGAGAAGGGAAAGAGACGAGCTTTTTGGGTCAGTCCAACAACATTGGGAAAAAAAAGCATAGAATGAGAAAGGAGGGCATTTTCAGAGATGAGGTTCCCTTACCCCCCCAGCCCGCATGGAGACCAACAGCAGGGCATTTGAATAGGTGAGGCGGACTGGGCTGAGCAGGGGGCCGCACCGCTTAGGTGCAGGGAATGGTTTGAGGTGCAGCCCCGGCGCTGTGTTTGTGTATATGAGCGAGTGAGTGTGAGTGTGTATGAGCGAGATGACGGCCATTCCCAGCTGTGCTGTGTAGTCGACAGTATGCGTGCCAGCTAGCATTATTGAGCATAAGGTAGTTCAGAGAGGGAGAGATGGACAGTTGGTGGTTCAGGCTTACACAAGCCAGACCACACTGGTAGTGCTCCTCCCATGCATGACTACTTGGGCGCTCCACAGGCCAGCCTGTGATGGGCGTAGAGCTCCACTAGGGGCGATGTGAGGGACTCGGGAGCGGAGAGCCAGGGGATGGTGCTCTCCTGTTCCATGGCCTGCAAGGCTGTACATCAGATTCTCAGCAGCATCCTTCTTTGCTTCAGCAGCTTCAGCTCCAGTTCTCTGGGTTATTTAGTCTGGACGCTTTTGCGTAGCTTGTTTGGTTTTATTAACGTTGATGAGCCCACCCATACTGCTTTGGACTTTCTAGGGGTGGTGTGGTTGTGTTGCGCTCCTCTGGGCTCCACCCATGTGTTTATGGTATTGATTCTTGTACACTAGTTTCAGCTCAGCAGCCGTACGAGCAGCACCTAGACCTGATCAGTTTCTCTTTTACACAGCTGGCTGATACACACCGCTGTTTATTCACCGCTTTCCTGTTCAGGTTCATCATTTACCTTGGAGACAAAAGATCAAAGCAAGTAGGAATAGTGGTACATGATCAGAACGATTAATAAAGTTCTGTCTCTCTAATACTTAGTTATAGCCATGTTCACCCACCGGCCGCTTCATTAGGTCCATCTCCTTGTATCTCCACCCACTGTCCACTCCATCAGCTCCACTGACCGTACAGGACACTCTGTAGGTGTACAGGTCCAGACTGTAGTCCATCTGTTTCTCTGTGTACTGTATTACCCTGTTCTTCAATGGTCAGGACCCCCACAGGACCCCCACAGAGCAGGTAGTATGTGGGTGGTGGATCATTCTCAGCACTGCAGGGACACTGACGTGGTGGTGGTGTGTTAGTGTGTGTGGTGCTGGTGTGAGTGGATCAGACACAGCAGTGCTGCTGGACACCTCAGTGCTGGACTGAGAATCGTCCACCAACCAGAACTATCCAGCCAGCAGCGTCCTGTGGGGCAGCGTCCTGTGGGGCAGCGTCCTGTGGGGCAGCGTCCTGTGGGGCAGCGTCCTGTGGGGCAGCGTCCTGTGGGGCAGCGTCCTGTGGGGCAGCGTCCTGTGTCCACTGATGAAGGACTAGAGGATGACCAGCACTGCACTGTGCAGCAGCAGATGAGCTATCGTCTCTGACTGTCCATCTACAAGGTGGACCAGCAAGGTAGGAGTGTCTAATAGAGTGGACAGTGAGTGGACACAGTGTCTCAACACTCCAGCAGCACTGCTGTGTCTGATCCACTCACACCAGCACCACACACACTAACACACCACCACCACGTCAGGGTCACTGCAGTGCTGAGAATGATCCACCACCCACATCATACCTGCTCTGTGGTGGTCCTGTGGGGGTCCTGACCATTGAAGAACAGGGTAATACAGTACACAGAGAAACAGATGGACTACAGTCTGGACCTGTACACCTACAGAGTGTCCTGTACGGTCAGTGGAGCTGATGGAGTGGGCGAAGTAGATATTAGGGTACCTAATAAAGTGTCCAGTGGATGTATAATGTTTGGGAAGGTTAATGAAGAGTGGAGTTAATTTTTCAAGTTCAGCTTCCCGGTGTGTCCGGTGTCCGGGTGAATCCTTCCCTGTTAGGAGGAACTCGGGAGCTGCCTCTGTCCTTTGTTATAGCAGTGTGAGGACGGGTCCAAACGGGTCGTAGGACAGGCGTAGTTGTGTGTTGGTTGTTTCTGGTGTGAGTTTTTTTTTTTTTCTTCTGGTTGAAATCTTTACAGGCATCCTATAATAATCTTCCATGTGACTTTTGCTGCTCCAACTAACCGCATGTGTAGTCCAGGAATTTGGGGTTCTGCTCCATCCTCATGGCCCCTGAATCTGTTTTCTGAGACGTCGTCGTGGCTGATTGATGTGAAAGGTAATGCTTCTTGTTTAGCAGCGGGCTGTTTACGGCGGCCCACGTTGTGCATCCCGCTCCATGGAGAATTTCAGTTGAATAAAGGCTTTACGTTCCCACAGTTTCTCTCATTCCTGCTCAGGCATGTGCTGGGACTTGTGGCTGTTATGGCCAGTAGGTGGCTCCCTTTTCCACAGTCCTACACTGAGAGATGGTTTCAGAGCGAGGTTAAGCCGAGCCGTACACGGGATGCGGTTTAATTCCTGGCTGGGACAGTGACAGGGAGATCATCCTGGTGAATATCTGGACCCTCTTTCCCATGAGCAGGAACACGGAGCGACACTTCCGACACCCAAACGGGCAGCTCTTCAGCAGGGGTGCCAGGGCCTAAGGTCATCGTGCCCCAAATCCCTGTGCCAGCTGCAGCTGTGCAGCTCTGGGCTGTGGATCAGTGGAGCTCCATCCAGTAGTGTTGGGCTAAGTTGGAGCGGAGTTGGTAGCGTCCATGGCACAGAGGAGCGGATCAGAGCACAGGAAGGACAGGTGCTGCCAGCGAGGTGACCCACGTGATGATGAGTGCGCTTCAGCTTCAACAGCATCTACAGGTGGTATAGACTACAGAACCCGCACCCTCACACAGGCCTGGCCTTTTGCAGTGGACCGTTTCCTGACGGGACGTCTCTGTTGTGACGCCTGTTTCCCCTGGAACTCCAAAGTTGTCTACACCCTGCATCCCAGCCCCCCTCACCACAGGCTCACGTACCGCCTGCGTCATCCTGAAAGTGCCTGACAGGACTAGATGGACCCCATGGTCCTGTGGACCGGTTCTGGTATTGCGCATGCTAAGTAAAAGGGTTCCCCTGATTATGAAGCTCTCAAAGCCTAACGCCCTGACAGGGCTCTAACGAGGGTCCTCCGGGGTGGGGTTATATCAGAAGCTCCCAGTTACTCAGAGTAGCGGTGGAGGGAACCAGACGTTCGATAGTTTAACACACCCCACTAACACCGACCCAGTCCATATCCCGATCCTCCTCCATCCCTCCACCTCTAATATATATTTAGTGGTGTAAAAACTTTGATCTCTTTTTCTGCACAGTGTAAAAGCTCTAGTTCTCCTTTCAGGTTAGTGAATATTCATGATGGACCGACCAATAGAATCGCTCCAAACCTGCTTAGTAATAAACCTTGTTCTATCAGCTCCACTGCAGGGTAAGGAAGCTGCTCCATCCTCCTGTACAGCTCCACTCTGGATGGGGTTAAGGTAGCCTGGATAATTCCATTCTGGAGGGGTTTAAGGTGGACTGGGTAATTCCACTCTGGAGGGTTTTAAGGTGGACTGGATAATTCCATTCCGGAGGGGGGTTAAGTTTATCCATTTTGGTGTCTTCACTTTTTGGATTCTGGGTAAGACACACAGGAGGAGAACCCGCTGGACTGGAGTAATTCCATTCCGAAGGGGGGTAGTGTATGTTCGGTTATGTTGGACCATAAAGGAGACAGTGTGACCTCTAGTTCCGTCAGCACCGCTGCAGATCAGGCTGTACGTTTATACGTCTTACATCTCAATCATCGAATTATTTATTGATATAAACATTTATTTATTCTCTTATAGCTGCACGTTAGCAGGAGACCCGAGCTCCCACCACGTCATGGGTCTGAGAAACGGGAGACGCACAGCGATCCAGAGCACCAAAAAAAGCAGTTTATTAATAATGCTTCAAAATTCCACAGGGACTGGAAATTTCTGTGATTTACAAAATACAAACATTAGTGAGACATGAAGAGAATCTGTGCAAACTGTTTAGACTTCTGAAACATCTCTTTAAATATTACATCATCAACCCAAACTGGCCTGCAGGTAAGTACAAACACAGGAGAGCGTCACATGCACACACCATACGGGTTATTAACGGTAGAAAACGCTAACGGTAACGACACGCTCACGCTAACACCGCGCTAACGCTAACACGCGCTAACGCTAACACCGCGCTAACGCTAACGACACGCTCACGCTAACACCGCGCTAACGTTAACGACACGCTCACGCTAACACCGCGCTCCGGTTTGGTATTCGGTTCCAGAAACAACATTCAGGACGTTAACGAGGTTATCAGTAAGCGCTGGGAACCGTGGTTCTAGAAGGAGTCTGGTTTTGGTATACGTTAAGGTCCTGACCTTCACCGCAGGACACACGGCTCATGTTCCAGATACGCAGAACCCAGAAACAGAGAGTGCTCCACCCGTCTCAGCTGGAGCCCTATGTGCTCTACAGCAATGTGTGGTATTAAAATGCTGCTATGGCCGTAACCGGCTACTGTGGGGTAGAGGTGGAGTTTTAGGTGGAGGACACCGTGATGGTGCTCTGACAGGAGTGACCCAGCACCGTGCTTGGTATAATCAGTGTGGAGAATCAGAGTATAGAACTGAAACCACGTACACGCCGTGTTGGAGGGGTGGTGTCCTGCGCCGCCTGGAGGCTTCCCTAATCAAACCCCCACACTTAACACAGCACTTAACACGACAGGGTAATCAGGTGTGCTCGGGCAGGTACGCCACCAGTCCAGGACCGGAGCTGTCCCCCGTTAACATGGAGTCCGAGGAGGGTAACTGCTCCTCCTGGGTCCCTAGAGGAGGTCAACAGTGCATCTGTGTGACCAGCAGCATCATCAGACGCTAAGCTTACTCCTCTGCTGTGGACACACGAGAACAGGACCGCGGAACAGAGACCTGGAGCTGTGAACAGAACGTCCCTGTACAGGAACACACCCTCTCCTGTCACAAACCCAACACTGAGGAACTTCTGAAGCACATGACTCGCAGACGAGCGGCGCATCACGTGAGGCTCTGGAGTAATATCGTAATACTGCCGGTTCCTGATTCTGAGTGAGCACGGTTAGAAAATGGGGAACGTTCTAGATACTCTTCTGCCTGAGTTCTAAACCTACATTCACCTCCTGGTTTAACCCTAACACTGAAGGCACACAACTAACACCCGTCAGCCCCAACACTAACCCACCTCTACTCACTGCCTCCGCTCTACTGACCACAGAGGAGCACTCTGTAGTTCTACAGTTACACAGGACGCCGCCCCACAGGACGCCGCCCCACAGGACAGCCCCCACAGGACGCCGCCTCACAGGACACAGCCCCACAGGACAGCTCCCCACAGGACGCCGCCCCACAGGACAGCTCCCCACAGGACGCCGCCCCACAGGACGCCGCCCCACAGGACGCCGCCCCACAGGACAGCTCCCCACAGGACGCCACCCCACAGGACGCCGCCCCACAGGACAGCTCCCCACAGGACAGCTCCCCACAGGACACCGCCCCACAGGACGCCGCCCCACAGGACGCCGCCCCACAGGACGCCGCCCCACAGGACAGCCCCCACAGGACGGCCCCCACAGGACGCTGCCCCCACAGGGCAGCCCCCAGGACGCCACTGACTGGACAGTTTTGGCTGGTGAAGGATTCTTTGTGCAGAAGTGACACTGCTGTGGCTGATCCACTCACACCAGCACCACACACTACCACACCACCACGTCAGTGTCTCTGCAGTGCTGGGAATGATCCATCGTACCTGCGCTGTGGGGGTCCTGTGTCCAGAGTGTCCTATATGGTCAGTGGAGCTGATGGAGCGCACAGTGGGTGGAGATGAGAGGCGGTGATTTTACTGTTGGACTAATCGGTGTATTCCACACCACCCGAGAGCCGCATTCCTAAAGCCCCCGATCGGAGCGCTGATCCGAAAGTGTTTGGGTTCCGTATGGGGATGAACACAGTCCGACTGTACACTGGGTGACTTCCTGTGCTGTTCTGCTTGTCCACCCCCGGCTTCCTCATGTACCGCAGTGCGATCTCAGAACAGTGAGGGGGAAATGTGAGGACACGGAGCCGGTCCGGTTCTGTGTTTAGTGAACTTGGAGCGGCAGAGGGGGTTCTTCTAACGCGCTTTCCGAGTCGTGATGCTACTGTGTCGCGGTCCAGCAGGTATCGAGTACCACGGCCCATTCTACAGGTTCTAGCAGCTGACCACACGCCCGTGTCATTCAGCCGAACTGGATCAGACAGACAGTCGAACACCCCAGCGGTAATTACCCAGCACAACTCATCAGGAAACCGGGCTACGTCAGAGAGGCGATGCAGCCCAGGTGGAGCGATGGGCTCGAGTACAGGGTCTAGTAAAGTCTACTCGGTCAGACCACGTCTTTGGAAATCAAACATGGAGATACACTTCCACATTCCCTGATCCTAGCGGTGCTGTGGTCAGAACCTCCCCTCCGGACCACCGCGCTGCAGAATGAGATCTCCGCCAGTACAGCGACCTTACATCTAGTTAACACGTCCCAGACGATACAGTACACCATCACTGGATTAACTACCAGCAGTAATCTCACTTCCTGTACCAAACAAACCACACTCTCACGCTACAAACCACAGGACAAGTCAAATTTAGAAACAAAAATTAGCTTAGCTTAAATTAGCTTAAAACATTCCCAAATTAGGAATTCTAAGAAGCATCAACATTTTACTGGACAAGATCTCATTCCTGCAGAGTAGCTCAGTATCTACTACCGCTAGAGGCACTTCAGCACCGTCAGCACCATCAGCACCACCTTAGAAGCTCATCTCTGATATTAAAATCCGACTTTCAGAAACGTTCCCGGTACAAGCGTCGCTCCTGGTCCACAGAGTTCCTGTTCCTCTCTGTGGGAATCGGCTGTGTGGTGCAGGTGGAGGACTAGGCTGAAGAACGCCGGGCTGTAACGCGGCTGGCATTCCTGCTGTAGGACTCGGAGGAAGCTGTTCCATCCCTCCATATGACCATGTAGTGTTTATTCCCAGTTACTCCAACGACCCTGAGTGGCAGACTGTTTGATACGGGCAGTTCTGCTGCCAACCCAAACAGCGTTAATGCCAATCTTATCTTTCTGTATAATAATAATAATAATAAATAATAATAATAATAATAAACATGAATTATTATTATTATTATTAAATCAATTAAAAGAACCAAATAAAAAGCAATTCATCATCATCATCATCATCATCATCGTTAGTCCAGTTTCATAAACAACTATGAAAAAACAACACTGAGTAAAACGCCTCCACCAGTTTCTCCACATGGTGGTGTAGAGCGTCTTGGTTAAGTGCAGAGCTCCACCTTAAACAGAAACACTGGAACTGGAGCATCGGGTCATAAAACTGTGCTGGCTGGTACCAGACTAAGATGGAAGGCGGGTCCCATTAGTAGAGTGGAGACAGGGCTGAGAGATGGGAAAGGTCCATAGTGACATGGATGCTGCGTGGTCATTGGTTACCGGTTTCCATGGAGATAAGAGGAGCTGCTAAGTTTAAGGCATATCTGATGGCTCTGTGGTCTCTCAGAAGCTGAGTGCACGGCCCCCAAACGATCAGACGGGCTCGATACAATCACCCTGTGCCCCCTGAGACCCTGCAAGAACAAGATTCAGATATTTAGACACGTAGCCTCAACCACAAACCACACCAGCTGCACGTGTGCAGTGACGCAATCTCACACCTGTACCTGCTTACCTGGTTAGGACTCGCTCTCCATGGTGACTATGACTGTCAGGCCGTTATCTGCAGCACAGAAAACAAGCTGTAGGTCACATACAGCTGCATGACATCACTACCACGGCGAACAGGCACTCGGAGATATACCGTCGGAGCACTGACCAGTTATTCACCACTTCACTGTGGTGGGCGTGGCTCAGCGGTGGCGGGCGTGGCTTCTAATAACCCTCAAACAAACCTCTAAACAAACCCTTAAACAAACGTCAAACACACCATAAACAAACCTCAAGCAAACATGAAACAAACATCAAATGAACCTCTAAACAAACCTTAAACAAACCTCAAACAAACCTTAAACAAACCTCAAGCAAACATCAAACAAACCATAAACAAATCTTCAAACCATAAACAAACCTCAAGCAAACAAGAAACAAACATCAAATGAACCTCTAAACAAACCTCAAACAAACCTTAAACAAACCTCAAGCAAACATCAAACAAACCTTAAAACAAACCATAAACAAATCTTCAAACCATAAACAAACCTCAAGCAAACAAGAAACAAACATCAAATGAACCTCTAAACAAACCTCAAACAAACCTTCAAACAACCCTCAAACAAAATTTCAAACAACCCTCAAACAACTCTTCAAACAAACCTTCAAACAAACGTCAAACAAACCATAAACAAACCTCAAGCAAACATCAAACAAACCCTTAAACAAACCTCAAACAAACCTTAAACGTTAAACAAACCTTAACAAACCATAAACAAATCTTCAAACAAACGTCAAACAAACCTTTAAACAAATCTTCAAATCATAAACAAACCTCAAGCAAACATTAAACAAACGTCAACAAAAACCTCACAAACATACAAACAAACCTTAAACAACCATCAAACAAACCATAAACAAATCTTCAAACAACCCTCAAACTAACCTTAAACATCAAATAAACCTCAAACAACCCTCACACAAACCTCTAAACAAACCTTAAACAACCCTTCAAACAACCCTTCAAACAACCCTTCAAACAACCCTTCAAACAAACCATAAACAAACCTCAAGCAAGCAAACGTCAAACAAACCTTCAAACAAACCATAAACAAATCTTCAAAAAACCTCACACAAACCTTCAAACAAACGTCAAACCAACCTTAAAACAAACCATAAACAAACCTCAAGCAAACATCAAACAAACCCTTAAACAAACCTCAAACAACCCTCAAACTAACCTTAAACAAACCTTCGAACAAACCATAAACAAATCTTCAAAACAACCTCACACAAACCTTCAAACAAACGTCAAACCAACCTTAAAACAAACCATAAACAAACCTCAAGCAAGCAAACAAACAAACATCAAACAAACCCTTAAACAAACCTCAAACTAACCTTAAACAAACCTTCGAACAAACCATAAACAAATCTTCAAAAAAACCTCACACAAACGTCAAACCAACCTTCAAACAAACAATAAACAAACCTCAAGCAAGCAAACGTCAAACAAACCTTAAAACAAACCATAAACAAATCTTCAAACAACCCTCACACAAACCTTTAAACAAACCTTAAACGTCAAACAAACCGTAAAACAAACGGTCAAACAAACCTTAAAACAAACCTTAAAACAAACCATAAATAAACCTCAAGCAAGCAAACGTCAAACAAACCTTCAAACAAACCATAAACAAATCTTCAAAAAACCTCACACAAACCTTCAAACAAACGTCAAACCAACCTTAAAACAAACCATAAACAAACCTCAAGCAAACCCTTAAACAAACCTCAAACAACCCTCAAACTAACCTTAAACAAACCTTCGAACAAACCAAACAAATCTTCAAAAAAACCTCACACAAACCTTCAAACAAACGTCAAACCAACCTTAAAACAAACCTCAAGCAAGCAAACAAACAAACAAACAAACAAACAAACATCAAACAAACCCTTAAACAAACCTCAAACAACCCTCAAACTAACCTTAAACAAACCTTCGAACAAACCATAAACAAATCTTCAAAAAAACCTCACACAAACGTCAAACCAACCTTCAAACAAACCATAAATAAACCTCAAGCAAGCAAACGTCAAACAAACCTTCAAACAAACCATAAACAAATCTTCAAAAAACCTCACACAAACCTTCAAACAAACCTTAAAACAAACCTTAAAACAAACCATAAACAAACCTCAAGCAAACCCTTAAACAAACCTCAAACAACCCTCAAACTAACCTTAAACAAACCTTCGAACAAACCAAACAAATCTTCAAAAAAACCTCACACAAACGTCAAACCAACCTTCAAACAAACCATAAACAAACCTCAAGCAAATCTCAAATCAAACCTCAATCAAACCTTAAAACAAACCATAAACAAATCTTCAAACAACCCTCACACAAACCTTTAAACAAACCTTAAACGTCAAACAAACCGTAAAACAAACGGTCAAACAAACCTTAAAACAAACCATAAATAAACCTCAAGCAAACAAACAAACGTCAAACAAACCATAAACAAATCTTCAAACAACCCTCACACAAACCTTCAAACCAACCTTAAACAAACGTCAAACAAACCTTAAACAAACATCAAACAAACCTTAAACAAACCTCTAAACAAACCTTAAACAAACGTCAGACAAACCTTAAACAAACGTCAAACAAACCTTAAACAAACGTCAAACAAACCTTAAAAGAAACCATAAACAAACCTTAAAACAAACCATAAACAAATCTTCAAACAACCCTCACACAAACCTTCAATAAACCTCAAGCAAACAAACAAACGTCAAACAAACCATAAACAAATCTTCAAACAACCCTCACACAAACCTTCAATAAACCTCAAGCAAACAAACAAACGTCAAACAAACCATAAACAAATCTTCAAACAACCCTCACACAAACCTTCAAACAAACCTTTAAACAAACCATAAATAAACCTCAAGCAAACAAACGTCAAACAACCCTCACACAAACCTTTAAACAAACCTTAAACAAACGTCAAACCAACCTTAAAACAAACCTCGAGCAAGCAAACAAACAAACAAACAAACAAACAAACAAACAAACATCAAACCAACCTTAAAACAAACCTCAAGCGAGCAAACAAACAAACAACAAACCCTTAAACAAACCTCAAGCAAACAATCAAACAAACGTCAAACCTTCAAACCATAAACAAATCTTTAAACAACCCTCACACAAACCTTCAAACAAACCTTAAACAAACGTCAAACAAACCGTTAAAACAAACGGCAAACAAACCTTAACAAACCATAAACAAACATCAAACAAACCTTAAAACAAATCTTCAAACAAACCATAATCAAACAGACCTTAAAACAAACCATAAACAAACCTTAAAACAAATCTTCAAACAAATCTTCAAACCATAAACAAACCTCAAGCAAATCTCAAATCAAACCTTAAAAAAAAAAAAAACTTTAAATAAACCTTCAAACAAACGTCAAACAAACACTAAACAAACCTTAAACAATCCTCACTCACCTGTGATCATGTTACAGTACAGATAATTAATGTGTCTCAGTAAATATTACAGGTGACAACATAAATCACACCCAGGCCACATTCAGGTTGTGCAGACGCAAACAAAAGGACTCAACCAATCAGTCAATCAATCAACCTGTCAATCAACCAGTCAATCAATCAACCAGTCAATCCATCAATCAGTCAGTCAGTCAGTCACACAGTAGATCCGTTGGACCCGAGGCAGTCTGATGTTCTACCCTGCAGGTGTGTTTAGTTAGACCGTGATTAGGGAACCGGGGTCCTACCAGCCTTGCCGTCCTTCTGTTCGTCCGAGTGTGCGTCGTTGCTTAGGAGACGGTTCTGTGAGTCACTCAGAGGCCTGCTGTTCGGCTGGCCATCCACCACACTGTAAACCACACACACACACCGTCCGCACACCGTCAGTCACCGATCACCCGCCCCCAGGACTTACCGGCGGACGTGGTCCATACCGTATACGGACGCGTGACCTACCACACGTCCTGCGGTATCAGATTATGAAGGGGTGTGGTACCCTCAGGGGACGGCTTGGGAACGCCCACACCTGCGTGAGCGGAAGGGGTGTCATCTTGTGAGTGAGGCTGAACACCGGCCAGCGTGCTCGTGGTGCGGAGACGGGAACTATCGAGGCATGATGGTGCGGGGTCAGACGGATGGAACCCACAGTGGAGCTTTCTGGAGAGTTCTGGCGGACCGTGTGACCTGCATGTTGGCTCCACATGAGCCCAGCCGAGGCGTTCCACCACCATGCCTCGTTCAGCCTACACCTACACCCAGCTAACACCTCCTAGCTCAAACAGGTGGGGGCGTTCCCAAGCCGTCCCCCTTCATATGTCAGATGTAAGGTTTACAGGTATGTAAGGTACTGAGAGTGTGTGTGTCACTGTGTTTGTGGGTGTGTGAGAGAGGGAGTGTGTAAGAGTGTGTGTGTGTGTGTGTGTGTGATGTCACGCTCTGCACTGTGAGCTAATTTGTGTGTAAACATACTTGGTAAATAAAGCTTGATTCTGGTTCTGATTCTGGTTCTGCTCGCCAGCTGTGCAGTACAGGTGATATGATGTATGAAGTGTGTGTGTGAGTGAGTGTGTGTGTGAGTGAGTGTGAGTGAGTGAGTGTGAGAGAGATATTCTCTGCACTGTGAGCTAATTTGTGTGTATACATACTTGGTAAATAAAGCTTGATTCTGGTTCTGGTTCTGATTCCGGTTCTGCCCGCCAGCTGTGCAGTACAGGTGATATGATGTATGAAGGGTGTGCGGTTAGAGGATTACCTTATGGAGTTGCTCTGGTGGTCCACAGCGCCCTGTTCTGAGTCGAGGTTGACCAACCGAGTCGGGAAGGTGTAACCGTCTCCCAGGCTACAGGAGAACCCAAAGAAAGAGGTTACTGGTTCTGTCCTGACTGGTTCTCCGAATTAAAGCACTTAGATAATGACTGAGGATTTAAACTCCCGGTCACGTCATCCTGTACAGTACAGTCTGCATCCAGAACCTCAGTGTCAAACTACTGTGGGTAGAACACATACCTCAGAACCCAATGTTCTCCACACAGGAGAAGGGCAAACATCAAGACACGTCACCGGTACCGAGAACGTCTACAGCTCTGGAGAATGTACGAGCCCCCCTGTACCTGATCAGGTTCTCTAGGTGTGCAGGTTCTGGGTTTGTGTTGGTTCTGTTTGGTTCTCTACACTACTGGAACCATGTCTCCCAAACTCCAGATCAGATATTGTATTAGATCTGTGTATTTAGAAAATCACTAATGACCTCCAGAAGCCTGTTTTTAGAACCATGCTCGCTGTGCGTTTCACCCCAGCCACCGCTCGCCAGTCTCTCTGTAGGTCACCTGAGGTCATCTTACGGTGGGTAAGGGACATTGGAATGAGGCGGTGCTCATCACGGTCAGTAGAGAGGGGGTTTGGCCCTCTGCCAGTCTGTAGCTGTGTTGTCCTGTGTGTTTGCTGCTGGACCTTGTTCTTATGAACCAGACGCTCACTGTATCTGCCAGTAAAGCTAGAACCCAACCTTCGGTTCCTCACTGAGAACCTGCTGTACATGTGGAGATGCTGGTTTAGGAAGAAGCTGGAGTGGGCTCTGATTTATTTACAGAGCTGTAGTGTGAGTGTGTGTGAGTGTGTGTGTCTGAGCGGCGGGCAGACCTATCCAGGGTGCCCGAGGAGCAGTTGGGGTTAGGTGTCTCGCTCAAGGGCACCTCAGTCATGTGCTCCAGTCACAAGGCTGGTTCCCTAACCTCCAGCTCACCACTGCCCCACTCTGGTACGCGTCCACTTAGACTTTGTCTCGACTCGATTCCTCCGCGCTGCATCTCTCCATAAGGCGATCTTATGTTTTAGACTTAGCTGAGCTGTGTACACCAGTTAGCGGTTTAGCTAGCTAGCTTAAATCTCAAGGACAAAAAATCCAAACTGGTACCAATTAAACCCAGTCACACCCAGCTGAGACACCAGCACACTCCGTCTGCCTTTATTAAAGAAAGCGATGCAGCATGTGACTCTAGACAGACAGCGGGAATCCGCCTCTCGGGTGTGAAAGGTGCTGGTTCTGTGTGTGACACCCATATGACCTCCTCCTGCCTGACTCTAGACGCAGCACGGCGGCCACCTTGACCGGCTCAGCTCAAATCTGCTGAACTTGTTCGCCTCACAGCAAGGCCGTTCTCAACGCTACCAGTCGAGCACCGCCTGCACACAGCGGCTCCCTCTGTTGGTGTGAAGAGGAAGCGGCGAGGCGATAAGGCAGGTGTGGTTGGATGTGGCTTTACCTGGAGTAAATGGGCAGGCACCAGTACTTCTTCTGGTCTCCAAACACCTGGGAGAGATTCTTGCGGAAGCCCAGAGTAAAGCCGTTTTTGTCAGGGCCGTTCCTGAACACCGGAGCCCGGAACGCCTCTGCAGGGACGAGATTAACACCAGTGAACCTGCTGCTCTCATTCCACCCGACACAAACAGAGAACACCCGCCCTCCTACAGCAGGCACACGGACCACCGTCATACACCACCCCGGCCATGAGTCAGGCCCAGGCATGGCCTACTTCCTCCTGGATACGCCATGATCTAGAGAGGTTTTATCAGTGCACCTACTAGCTCCGCCCCTTAACCTCAATAAGCAGTGGTGTTATCAGAAGGGCTTGTTTGTGCTCAGGTGAGCTCTGAGAGCATGGCCGTTAGGAACGAGGGGTTACCTGTTAAACGGGAATTCTATCATGTCGTTAAAATCCAAAATCTGGACCTGTACACCTACAGAGTGTCCTGTACGGTCAGTGGAGCTGATGGAGTGGGCGGTGGGTGGAGCTACAGGGAGGCGGGTTGCAGACAGGACATTCTGAACTGTGGGTGGACTTCCCCTTTCACTATAGACTCTGATGTGGTGGGTTACCTATAGTAGTCCTGTTCTTGGCAACCAGCCAGATGTGGTAGGTGAACAGGGACATGATGCTGATGAAGAACATGGCCGCCACAAAGAACAGGAACAGCACGTGGAACTTGGCGTGATTGTCCGGCAGCTGATTCTGTGGGGAGGAACGGAGGACACTGTCAGAAACTGCGAGGTGAAATCAGCTCCTCTACACGGGTCAGAGACGGGCGAGCTGCAGACGGGCCGGGCCTCTAGGAGCCGCACTAAACACCTCACACTCTGAGACTCCAGATGGAGATGCACCAGGTCTCCTGGAATTCACTCCGACTCCACGGCTCCGAGCCGATGTGAGCTAATAGGCTGAGGGGGCTTTGTACTCCCAGCATCGTTCTGACCCGTCCAGTCCACCTTCAGTGATGCAGCAGGTATAGGAGGCAGCACTGCAGCACTAAAGGTGGAAAGGAGATTTCAACCTCAGCACCATTCCCCTTTCCCAACGGTCCGAAACGTGTGTCTGACCCTGTCTTAAACCATGCAGATCCCGACTTTGAACTTTCAAGGTACTCACTCACTCACTCGGTGTTTAATCTGGGGTACTCTCACCGTAAAGCTGGGAGCGGTGTGAAGACAGAACTCACCAGAACTCTGAGCTACCAGCTCCTACAAACACAGACTCATTAGGCCGCACGCCTGCACCCGCCCAGCAGCAGCTCTGACGTCTTTCCTTTAAGGAAATGGCTCCGAGACCGTAATCACACAGTCACACACGACCACACGCGCGCGAGACCGCACACAAACATATACACACACACATGCACACACAGTCACGACCGCACATATATACAAATCCACACACACGCACACATATATATAAATATACACACACGACCGCACACATATACACACACACACACGCACACACACACACACACAGTCACAACCGCACACACATATACACACGCACACACACAACCGCACACATATATACAGACGCACACACACACACACACACGCATGCACCTGCATGCATACACACACACACCAGGGTGTCACAGGAGCGAAGCAAGCGCGCGGTCTTTACCTCTGGACAGTGCTCTAGAGCTCTCCTTCGGCACAGCTTTGGGCAGAACGTTAGAGACATGGACAGAGTGTTAGATACAGACACCAGAGATCTCTCTCACTCTCTCTCTCACTCACAGACACATCTGCACACGCAAACACACGGCCGCAGTGTGAGGACAACAATGGTCTGTGTGTGCTGTAAGCTGTTTCACACATGGGTGAAGAACAATTGGCCTCAGACGCGCAGCAAGGTCCGACGCGTACGCCGCGCATCCAATCTGAGGATCAGTCAAGCTACGGACCGATCATCCCATCATCGTTATTATTATTATTATTATTATTATTATTACTACATCACTAATATTATATTTCACTACTCATACACTCATCATCATCATCATCATCAGAACAGCTGAACAAACAGCTGCACCCAGGGAATCAGCAGACAGGAGTGTGAGTGGTCAGCACCAAGATGTCCCTCCACCCCTGCCGCACCATCTGCAGGAACTGTGTGAGGATGTTCAAGCTGCATGGGATGGATTATCACAGGACTCCATCAGGAACCTCTACAGCTCCATACCGAGACGTCTGGCGTGTTGGGTTAGCGAACACGGCGGCCCGACGCCATACTGAGAGACAGACTTCTGTATGTGTAGCTCAATAAATATTGATCATATCAGTCTAAATTTATCACCAGTTATTGATCCTGGTCACCTTTATCCTCCTTCCCAACACACCTGCACTCCCACACCTCCTTCTGGGTGCAGCTGTAAGATGGCGGTTAGTGTATGGTGTTGAACGGTAGTGCAGCGTAGTGTACACTGTGTACATACTCGATACGCTGAACACATATAAACTCATACGTACAGTTTTATTATCCAGCTCTATACACCAACACATACGCATCTGTCAATCACCGTGTGTCTACTTACTGTCCAGAACTTGATGAAATACTGCAGGACAGTGGCGGCGATGAAAACACAGTACAGCATGGAGTACCCCAGGAACAGCACGAAGAACTTATAGTTGGAGAAGCCCACACAGTTGTTGACCCTGAGAGATAGAGATAGAGAGAGAGAGAGAGAGAGAGAGACAGACAGACAGACAGAGAGAGAGAGACACACAGACAGAGAGAGACACAGAGAAAGAAAGAGAGAGAGAGAGAGAGAGAGAAAGAAAGAAAGAGAGAGAGAGAGAGAGAGAGAGAGAGAGAGAGAGAGAGAGAGAGAGAAAGAAAGAGAGAGAGAGAGAGAGAGAGAGAGAGAGAGAGAGAGAGAGAGAAAGAAAGAAAGAAAGAAAGAAAGAAAGAAAGAAAGAGAGAGAGAGAGAGAGAGAGAAATCCCACCAGCTGAAAATCCGAATCAGACACCCCCTCACACCGCCCCACGCGGCCGCCCCGTCTCACTCCTGCCAGTCAGAATTAAACACAGGACACATCTACCAATCAAACATTTACATCAAAGCTGAACACCTGAACACCAAACAGGGTCATGTGACCTCCCTCCACCAATACAGAGGGCACAGCTAGAGAGGAGTTTCAGAGGCTCCGCCCCCAAACACACATTCCCAACATGACCCACAGAGCCACACTTCTTAACTTCCTGGTCACAGGACGTCACACTAACGTCTTGGTTCTGTGAACCAGCAGAACTTCCCCACCTGTCCAGCAGAACCTCAGCAACTTCCTTATTTCAGCTCGTGGTAAAGCCGAGGTCGGCTTCCGGTTTTCCCGGAATGCTTTATATACCTGGGATAAAGGCTAAAGCACCGTCGCCTCTGGAGTTCTGAGGGTTCACCATCAGCCTCTGCATGGGCTGTGGGTTATGAAGCTAATGCTGTGTAAGCTAAGCTAGGATGCTAACATGCTAAGACAAACAAATCCTCAAGGCAGGTGGAGCACTGTTCATTCCAGCTCTACATGTTCACACAGCAGAGGGAACGAGCCCGGTCCGTACTAGTACGCTCCAGGGAACGTCTGCATGAGCGAAACGTACGACCTGCCGAACGGAGCTGCAGCCCCACCTACAGAGGACCAGGAAACAGAAGTCTGCTTCAGCCTCCACCAATAACGTGCCAGCGCTGGGGCCAGGTGAGCTGGTCCGTAGGATCTCCTGAACCCGCTAAAAACGGGAATCCTTTTCCACTGGTTCCAGATCCGAGCGATTACGTATGTGGTTGTGGGTGGTCCTCAGGAAGCAGAAGTCACCGGACACCACATGGCACAGCACACTCTTTCACCAGGCGACCACCGAGGGGCTGCCGCAGGTTTCACGCATTTCCAGTTTTTTGGGAAAATGGGAGCATCAGCATCCTTCCTGCGTCTCGGGTTCCACGGTTCCAGACCAGTAAGTTCATGGGGCTGGACCAGCACCAGTTTGGCCAGCTGCAAACCAGTTCATTTGTGTCGGAAAAGCTCACTGCCCTTTGCCCCTGACCCCTGACCCCTGCCTGGTCCCAGAGGAAACATGTGGCCCTTATGACCCTGCATATCAAACTCCCACCCGCTCCCTGAGCGTGAGCATCAACTCCCCTGCTGCTGGCTGGCGGGGTAGTGCCGCGTCTCTCTGTCTGAGGTCCCACGTTTATTCCCCAGGTGCAGGCCCCGGGCTGTGTGCCGACACCGGACCGTTCTCTAGGTGAACAGACCGGAGAGCCAGCGGGCCGCGAGGACACATGCTGAATTTGAGTGTACTGGACTGAAACGGTCTGCATCACTAAACACATCTCACATACCAGGGGCAGTGGTGGTCCATCTTCAGCACACACCTGGAACACAAACAGATCCCAACAGAACGAGTTAGTGACCACAGCAGCTGGAACGCAGCGTACTACCACAGCCCTGAGCGAAAGGGGAACCTGCTCACTGGTCACATGTGGAGCAGTGATGACATCTGTCCGGTTTGATCAGCTGACAGAGGTCGCAGTATCGGATGGCTGTGGGAAGCAGGAACAGGAAAAACAAACAAACAAACAAACAAATAAATAAATAAATAAAGCCCATCACAGAGCGCCAGTCTACAGCGTCTCAGCTCCAGTGGTGAGTGTGTGTGGTGCACCGCTGACCTCCAGAGCCCGTACGGGTGTATATGGGTAAGTCCCTGGCCACTTTTTTGAGGATCTCCTGCTGAGCTTCTGGTCTCTCCTCCTTTTCATACTGCTCCTTCTCCGCTTTGGGCAGACAGAACTACGGAGGACAGGGTCACAGTGTTAGGAGGTGCGAGCCTGTACATCCACACTCGACCGTGTAACCTGAATCAGCGTCCCTACTGCACCTTCACTATCAACACAGCCGCTGTAAAATTACCTTCCCATAATCACACTGTAGAGCCGAGCGTGAGCGCAGAGACCCCGCCTCCGCGTGGCGAGCGACATGCACGCAAATGTTAAATAACTAAAAGAGGAAAAAAGCAGCGAAGCCTCAAAACACAGGCCTGTGTGATGCCTCGCTCTCTCCTCTGTCATTACGGTCTGTGGTAATGTAACTACAGGCCGGGCAGCGAGACGCCCAGCAGTGCCCTGCCCTCCGCTCAGCATGTGAGGACCTCTGGAAAGGGCTAGAAACAGCAACACCAGAACTCCACAGTCTACACTGTGAGGCGTTTCTATGAGAACACAGATCTAGAACCGTAAACATAAGAAGAAGAACCGAAAGAAGAGACACGGTACCTCTTTGGAAGGGTTGCTGGGTTTGGATACGATGGTTTTCCAGTACGACCACATGAACATGATGAAGCAGGCGTGGAAGACTATCAGATACATAACTGGGGGAGGAGAAGAGGAGATGCCCGTTATTCCCACTGCGGTGGAAAGGTTTACAGACGACCCAATCAAGGCTAGCGTTCCAGCTGGGCCCGTCGGACTTCAGTCGCGCTGTCCGCTCGTACAGTCACTCGTTTATAAAGCAAATTAATATTACAAATTATTAATGTAAATAAAAGACCCACAGCATGGCAGAACCATCCAGCAGGGGAACACCTGCACGCTCTACCACTAGGGGCAGTACAGTCGCGCCCTGTCGGGACAGGGTATCATACCGCCGACCTCCCAGTCACAGGGCTGGTTCCCATAGCACCAGTAGAGGGCAGTAGAGAGCGCTGCTTGTTAATAGCACCACTAGAGGGCAGTAGAGAGCGCTGCTTGTTAATAGCACCACTAGAGGGCAGTAGAGAGCGCTGCTTGTTAATAGCACCACTAGAGGGCAGTAGAGAGCGCTGCTTGTTAATAGCACCACTAGAGGGCAGTAGAGAGCGATGCTTGTTAATAGCACCACTAGAGGGCAGTAGAGAGCGCTGCTTGTTAATAGCACCACTAGAGGGCAGTAAAGAGCGCTGCTTGTTAATAGCACCACTAGAGGGCAGTAGAGAGCACTGCTTGTTAATAGCAGCACTAGAGGGCAGTAGAGGGGGGGGGGGGGGGGGGGGGGGGGTGGGGGTGGGGGGGGGGGGAGCGCTGCTTGTTAATAGCACCACTAGAGGGCAGTAAAGAGCGCTGCTTGTTAATAGCACCACTAGAGGGCAGTAAAGAGCGCTGCTTGTTAATAGCATCACTAGAGGGCAGTAGAGAGCGCTGCTTGTTAATATCACCACTAGAGGGCAGTAGAGAGCGCTGCTTGTTAATAGCACCACTAGAGGGCAGTAGAGAGCACTGCTTGTTAATAGCACCACTAGAGGGCAGTAGAGAGCGCTGCTTGTTAATATCACCACTAGAGGGCAGTAGAGAGCGCTGCTTGTTAATAGCACCACTAGAAAGCAGTAGAGAGCACTGCTTGTTAATAGCAGCACTAAAGAGTAGTAGAGCCCTACTTGTTAATAGCACCACTAGAGGGCAGTAGAGAGCACTGCTTGTTAATAGCACCACTAGAGGGCAGTAGAGAGCACTGCTTGTTAATAGCAGCACTAAAGAGTAGTAGAGCCCTACTTGTTAATAGCACCACTAGAGGGCAGTAGAGAGCACTGCTTGTTAATAGCACCACTAGAGGGCAGTAGGGAAGCGCTTGTTTAATAGCAGCCCTAGCGGGCAGTAGAGAGCGCTGCTTGTTAATAGCACCACTAGAGGGCAGTAGAGAGCGCTGCTTGTTTAGCACCACTAGAATAGCACCACTAGAGGGCAGTAGAGAGCGCTGCTTGTTAATAGCACCACTAGAGGCAGTAAAAGCCCTGCTTGTTAATAGCACACTAGAGGGCAGTAAAGAGCGCTGCTTGGCACCACTATAGGGCAGTAGAGAGCGCTGCTTGTTAATAGCACCACTAGAGGGCAGTAGAGAGCGCTGCTTGTTAATAGCACCACTAGAGGGCAGTAAAGAGCGCTGCTTGTTAATAGCACCACTAGAGGGCAGTAGAGAGCGCTGCTTGTTAATAGCACCACTAGAGGGCAGTAGAGAGCGCTGCTTGTAAATAGCACCACAAGAGGGCAGTAGAGAGAGCACTGCTTGTTAATAGCACACTAGACAGTAGAGAGCGCTGCTTGTTAATATCACCACTAGAGGGAGAGCGCTGCTTGTTAATAGCACCACTAGAGGGCAGTAGAGAGCACTGCTTGTTAATAGCAGCACTAAGGCAGCAGTAGAGAGCGCTTCTTGTTAATAGCAGCTACTAATAGGGCAGAGCAGTAGAGAGCACTGCTTGTTAATAGCAGCACTAGAGGGCAGTAGAGAGCACT